>NDGM011093100.1:0-18974 GCA_002564305.1 Octomys mimax
GATCTGCAAACTTAGGTTGTTAACCCTCCAGAAGAGAAGCTTATTATTACCCTGCAACATACGAGTCTCCACACTGATTAGTTTTACAATTTACCACAGGAAGGCAGGCATCTCCCCAGATGGCTATAAGGGAACGTGGTAAGTGCCTCCACCGTGGTGGGCTGAGGTACCACAGCAGCACAGAGAGAGCAAGAAGAGGTGCCCCAACCTGCCCTCTGTATAAGCAAGAGGTCAGCAGCTGAACCGAGAGGAAGAAACTCCCTAGGCGGGAACAGAATGTGCCACAAGAAAGCACAACTGGGCAGAAACGGAGACTCACATGGGAATCATGCCGGCGTGCAGCCAGTTTAGCGCACTGGTGGGATTACAGCCCGAGGCTGAGGCTGGGTTCAGAGGCTTCTACTCCTTTCCCGTGGGAATTCAATGACCTCCTTAGGATTATGTTTTCCACCTGTGGGTATAGCCCCAACAGTGAAATCCCTCCTTTACTAGTTAGCAAAAACAAAGTACAAGTATGAATTGGTGTGACTGTCTTCTCTTCCCGGCCTATTTCCTCCTTCAACGTAGCTGCTGCTGACTAATGACTGAAACAGATTTAAAGCAATTTGGGACTGCACTGAATTCCTCCTGGCAAAGTACACAGGATTGCAAGGCTGAAAGGAACCCGCCTATAAAGCAGAACCTCATCATTGATTATCCTATTCATACGCGTTGGAGCAGGCACTTCTCAGGTCTCTCGGTGATAACCAGGGCCTCTAGCCAAAGCACTAGAAGGGGCTGGCCGGAACTCTCATTTTCAGATATGAATGTAATTCATATGTCGATACTTTTTTTATTCTAAAAGCTAGGAACGAAGGTTGCGCTTGCTCGGCGGGTGGGGGCCCTTGTTGTTGTTTTCTCTCACTGGCAGCCTCCAGAAGGCTACACTCAGAGGAGGAAGCTGTCCACCGAGCTGAAAGGAAACGTCACTCATTCCCAGGATTTCTGGAGAAGCAGATCCAGCGGCAAAAATTAATGCCGAAATAACTTTAGTCAATAATGCTTACCTTCTTCCTTACTGAACCACGCAGTGAGGACAAGCGGTGCACAGATGACTAATTAAACAGCCAACTGCCTCGTTGACCAGGGTGGTGGAGGGGCAGCAGCACAAGCAGAGGGAGCAGGGGGACCCAGGGAAACAGCAGGCGCAGGCCTGGGGCAAAGCCGGCCCGGTCCAGGCAAGGGCTGAGCAGGGCCCCCCAGGACCCGGCGTGCCACGCAGGAGCCAGCGCCGCAGCGCGTAAACCCGGCTACCTGCAGCGCTCCGCTGTGTTATTTGGGTTCTGTGGGCATATGGAGTTTATTTTTAATGTTTCTTGCTATAGATTGTAAATCTTAACAACGTTTTTAAGATTGTCTTTCCAAATGTTCCCTAGGGCTAAAAAATGGCTGGAGTGTGCTATACGCATGATAAGTACTTTGATAGCCCATTTATTTAAAACACCATCTTAAAAAATAAAAAAAATAATAATTAAAGCAAGTGCCATCTCCAGGTATTTATTTATGATTTATCACTAAATTCTACGTGAATGGTCCCTGAATGGTGTGTGTTTGTCCTTATTTAATGTATCCCGATGCTGAGTGGGGCTGGCTTGGAAACCAAAAATTAAATCACTTCATTCCTCTCCCTGCGGAATAAGTACCCAGACTCCTCTCTCCACCTTCCAAAATAGGCTTCCAACCAGCCAGTTCTTTGCAGAGGCTGCCAGATCTGCGTGCAGTGAAATCACATCCAAAATTAAAGGGCAGGTCGGACCGAGGGAGCACTGTGCCCCGGGAATCCTTTCTGCTACGTTTTCAGATTTCTCTCCCAGGTAGTTCTCGCTGAGCTGGGTACAGAGGTGGACCAAAGGAAAGGCCCTAGCGACGGGGACTTCCGAGTAGCAGTATGACTAGGCTTAGAACCCGTGAAAATTCCAAGGAGCAAGGTTGAGAACTTGGTGACTCCACCTCAGACCTCTGTCTGTGGCCCCTTCAGTGCCCAGTGTCAGGGACAAATGTGGTAAGGTGACCTGGTAGCAGCTGAGGGTTGAACCTTTGTGGAACCAGTCTCCTCCCACAGGTGCGCTCCTGAACTTCAATTTGCTGGGTTTCCTTCCTGTTTATGAATAACATTAGGGTTGGGTTGAATGTAACTAATGAATTCCTTCCTTGGGCGTTCCTTCCTGTTTGACAATCTTCAAAGTGCTTCTGAAACTTAAACTTAACGGCTCATGTTCAGTATCAGAGGGTTTTATATGCAAGATCTGTCACAGCTCGCGTGCCCACAGAAGTTGTGCATTACCTATGAGGTCCCCACAGATCTGAGTGACTTGTAGGGTCCCCTCTCTGATGGCATTGCTCCCAGCTCATTTCTTCTTCAGGTTTGGCAATAGAGAATTTTGTCATTATTTTCTACTAAAATCCTGCTTAGGTATAAGGTGATTAAGTCATTCTGTCTCCTTGTTTTGACTCCAGGGGATGTCAGCTTCACTCATGGCCATTGGAAGTACTATTTATAGAAGCACAAGTTCAGAAGAGAGCTAACAACACACCAGTCACTGGCGCCGTCCAGGGCTCCTTTAGACCCCCGTGTTTTCTCCCACGCTGAGGCAGCTTTCCAAAGGAGCTTACCATGAGTTCCGCAAGAGCGTGTGGGAGGAAAGCAGAGTTGTGGTCTGGCGTGCAGAGCCACCTGGACGCACCACCACAGCTTCTTTTCCAGAGGGCTTTCATGGCTTTTTTTCTTACATGGCTATATTTATCTCACATATCACAATGAAATTGAGACAAACCCACTGCTGGCTAATTAGCGCCCCACTTGGTGAAGAACCCTCACCACTCTGCTGCCTTGGAGTGCTGGTAGCCCCCAGGAACTTAATAAGCACTTTAGTAGCTCAGAGACCAGAAAGGTCGGTGCCCACTCATGGTTCGAATGCAGAGACAGCAGCACAGTGGTACCCTATTTTGAGAGCACACC
The DNA here is from genome assembly GCA_002564305.1 of Octomys mimax. Taxonomy (NCBI): domain Eukaryota; kingdom Metazoa; phylum Chordata; class Mammalia; order Rodentia; family Octodontidae; genus Octomys; species Octomys mimax. Next base: position 2,999 of record NDGM011093100.1, read on the forward strand.
AGGCTACTGAGACAACAACACTCCAGCTAGCACAGGATGACTGAAACATCAGGTTGGTCACAGGCCTGAATTAATACAGTCACAGAACAGGGCACTTGTTCACTCCTCGTGTCTGAGCATGGCCACCATCTCTCACTTACCGGTTCTCCTCTGTGAGCTGCAGGAGCACAGTCACTGCTGCACCAGACCCCTCACAACTTTAGCCTAACTCTTCCTATTGCTGCCTGTACCTTCCACTACCAGCAACCCACTTAACCCCTACAGACAGAATTATAATCTTCAGGAGCAAGTGGCATGGTGCAGAAGCGCATTTCCTCGCAAGCCATTCCTTGAGCAGCCACGGCAAAGGACCACTGACTTACTCTGCCTTCCCCAGTCTACAAGGAAGATCCTCACAGTGTCCACTGCAAATTGCAGGACAGTTCCCTCAGCCACAGGACCTGGGTCCAAAAGTTGAACCTGAGCAACAGCAGGCAATAAAAGGCAGGAATAAGGCATAATCTGTGACACTAAGTACTGCCAATGCACATGACTGAAGGGAGAAAAATCTAATCAAGGAAACCACATTGCTGCTTAGAAAACAGAAAGGCAGGAGCCAGAGAGGAAGGAGGCTCTAAGTCAAGCACTGCAGGAGAAAGAGAACTGAACGCTGAGGAAGACTATTAGAAACAGAAACTAGGAGGTCATTACAAATGCTTTGGATGAGGTATCGGTGGAAACAACGAAGCAGCAAACCAAAGGGTCTTCCCTTTTCTTTTATTTGCTTATTAAAAGTAGATCCAAGGTTTAGCGTGAAGCTAATGCTCCACTTCCAGGTAATTGAATTCCTTGTCCTTGAAACTGTGATGATCTTGATTATCTTACCATTAATTATTGTCTTCTACTCTCCATCATTAGAAAGATGGTGTCACTAGTTATCTTTTTGTGTGCATCTCTCCTGCTAACTCGAATTCACTCAGGGTAGGAGCGCATTTCCACCAGGGAATTCCCATATTTCTTTAGCAGTTATTATTGTGATTTCACATTATATTTGCTCAAAAAACATTTGTGGAAAGCAAGGTAGATTTGATCTACGTAGGAAGCCTATGATAAGAGCTTTGTCTGTCTTTGATCTGTTCATGAATGTGCCCTGAAAACACTAAGCAGCACTAGAGAAGTTACAATTTTTCAAATTAATTTAAAATGCAACTTTTATGAAAATCAATAAAATATTACCTGCAACTCAAATTGGTTCTCTTTTAATATTATTTCTGTTTAATTTATGTAAATTTAGTAATGTTTATTTTTGGATAATGTTCCATTTTGATGGTACCTTAAATAAATATCAATTCAGACATTTTACAACTCAAAGATAACTCCTATCTATAGATTTCTGAAACAAAAACTTATATCTGAAAACAAGGTCTAAGTTGCCATTAACTAGAGTTTCTGATTTCCATCTTCTAGGTGATAATCAGAAGTTTGAATGTATTTTCCCACAGAAAAATAAAAGAAGCGGGCTGGCTAACTCAGCAGCTAAGACCAAGGGCCCTCTTCACTTCTGCACAAATACAAGCTTGAGGACAGACACCAGCCACCCGGGGTGCACACAGTGGACAGCACTGGTCCTGCAGCCAGAGTGCGAGCTGCCTACCAGGCGGCCTCCTCTGGCTCTCCCCACCCTCCAGCCTATTTCAGCTGTCATGTGAAGCTGCTCACATATTGACCAGGAAGAGCAGCGCCTCAGAGACACCCCTCCCACCCCACAGGTCAGATCTGGATTCCTCGGGGCGGGGGTACAGCTCCCACCGGCTTGCAGCCACGCTCCTCCCTCACCACTCCCTTTCATGCTTGTCTTCAGCAGCAGGAGCTGCTTCCCTTGGCTGAGTTCTGAAGCCTCTCTCCTGTCTCCCAAGCTCTCCTGTTGTACTGCTCTCCCCCATCTTACTTGCCTTCACAGGATTGCTACTTGGTGACAGCCCTGGTTTAAAAATAATCTCATTCTGGAAGCCACCATTTTTCTCCCTTGCCTAAAACCAGTGCGAGGCTTGGATAAGTGCCCTCCACACAAAAGTCCAGGTGCTAACCATGTGCGGTGCTCTTTATTGGGAGACAGTAGAAGCTCGGGCACATGGGGTGCACTGGAAGGACTTCTGACGCTGCGGAAAGGGTGTCTGCCAAAAGGCCTAGCAGGACTCCAGGCCTGGCTTTGTCTTTTTGCTTTTGGCCATGCAGTGAGGGCTTCCTCTTGTGCACGACCCCAGCAGAATGCACGGTGCCACCCAGACAATGCAAAGCCAGTTGGCTATAGGCTGAGTGCCCCAACAGAAACTTTCCTCCACTTAAGTTGATTTTGTCACTATATCAGAGAGCTGACTAAGGCAAGTATTTGTTTTCTGTATCCCAGTAGCATCTTTTCAAGAATGTGTCCACCATAATCACATTCTTGCTCTTACGATCTACACTATGCACTAGACTCTAACCTACAGGCAGGAAAAGGGAGCTTTTCACCCTCTACTCTCAGTGTCTAAAAGAGTTCTAGATAAAAAGTGTGTGTTTAGCAAACGACTAATAAATTCTACATAAAAGCTAGAAATCATTTCCAAGCTCACAAGTTTCTCTGGCCATTTACTTACTTACAGGAGCACTGAACACGTGCTATGGACCAAGCAACACGCACCAGGAATCCAAATGACGAGGTGGACTTATTGCTGATAAACTACTTATGGTTCTCCAGAGAAAAGAAACACAGAAGAACATTAGGTACAGACACAGATGACTTAGAGCTCAATATTTGAACAGAGACATATAAGGATTTACTCTGAGATGTTGAGTATGATGCAGGAAAGATTCCACGGTCTGCCTCTTGCAACCTGAATACCTACCCAGGCAGCTCAGCCACATAATTCAGTTCAAGCGCAAAGGCTTTAGAATCTGGGAAAACAGTGGAGGAAGTCTCGGTCTGAGGTCAAGAGAAGCTGTGACAAGATGTTTTAGGTTTTGCAGTATGACAGAAAAGAGAAAGAGTAAACTGTTCTCTATCAGTACCCTCAGCTTCACTCCTTCTTGGCTTGGGTTGCATGGTGCCTATTCAACATTGGGGGGCCAGGTTACTACTCTCTGGTCTATCCATTACAATGCTAATCTTATCCTGAAATGCCTCATGGCCACACCCTGACATACCATGTCATGTGGCGGCCTGTAGCTCAGTTGTGCTGATTCTACTCTTTTGGAGTTTATTGTATTGGAAATTTTCTACAGGAAACTGAGGAAATTAGGATTTTAAAATTCAGACTGAAATGGAAGCGAATATTTTAGAGGCCTCAACCCCACAAAAAGGAAAGGTTTTCACTGGGTGAATTAGGTCCTAAATCCAGTGTCTCCAGCAGTGCACAGGTATTCATAAATGTTCTCAGCTACATGGAGCTATGGCCTTACCATCCTGAACATGCCCAGTCTTATCGGGACTACAAGGACTATGGCTCTCTCAGAAATAAAAAGGTTATATGTAATCGTTACAGTGCTTTATTGTAAATTTGGAAAGCAACCTTCTCCAACAAGCTCACTGACCCAGTTTTAGTGACCCCAGAAAACCCTTTGTCCTAAGTTGAAGACTTTGCCCTACCTGGACCATTACCACCTCTCTTTGCTTCCAGATCCACCAGACTAAACCCATTTTTCACTCTTCCCTGAGTGGTCATCCTAAAACATCCATCAACGTGTCTCCCTTTCTCAAGATTATCAAGTCTTTCTATGAGGATCAGAAGCTCAACACCATAATTCATAAGTTTGCTTGCATTTACAGGCTCTTCCATCTCAGTTCAGATGGCAGGGGCTCCTGTGATGTACGTGAGGGGCCACATGGTCATCCCCAAGGAATGGCAGGGAGGTTGAAAGATTTCAGGGACTGCCCTTTGCCCCTGGGATCCATTTCAAAGTGCTTAATAATGAAAGGAAAGGGCCCTGCGGGTCAGGTTCTGACCTTTGATGTTAGATCCCTTAATAAAGTATGCTATTTCATGCACTTTACACTCATGTGGGCAGAGAGGGAAGGGAATGGAGGAGAAGGGTGCTCGTAGGATTATCTTTCAAGTAGGTTTAGACATGAGGAAAACAGAAAAGGTAACTGTGGCTAAATGAAGATATAGGATCGAGGCAATTTGAAAAGTCCTTGTTCCTTGATTTTTTAATTTAAAAAATCATATTTATATCTCATGCCCAAAACTATTGCTCAACTGAAGATCAGAAGGAAAAAAAATGATCTTTAATGGAATGCAACCTTAGAAAGGAAATGCACATGATGGAGAAGTGTGACTTCTCCACTAGGCTGAGGTGCTCTGATGGAAGACAAATGGCCTGAGGTGGAGGGAAGCGAGGGGAGAGAACCCAGCTTGCAGCATTTCACATATGATGGCCTGATTTTCCTCTGCGTAAAATAAAACATGAAATAGGCTGGCAATAGTAGGAAGGATGGCAAAGGAAAGCTGGAATACTGAAGAAGTAGAAACTTGTGGGGTAGTTGCTGTAGAAAATGAGACAGGTGTTGACCTAAGGACTTGAGTCTCATATGCATAGAAAATCACTTGGCATGGTCAACTCCATTTGTATGGAGGTGTGATTTCACAGGAAAGCAGTCAAGCCTAAGTCAGTCTCTGCACTAGAACAGAGCTTGAAAAACTATTTCTGTAGGAGGCTAGATAGCAAATCCTTCGGGCTTTGCTGGCCAGATGGTCTGTGTGGCAAATGCTATACTCAGTTTTGTCACTGAGAAGCGTGTAGAGACAATATGTAAATGGAACGAGGACTGTTGTCCTCAATAACTTTATTTACAGACATGGAAATATGAATTTCATGAAATTTTGTATGTTTTAAATAGTCTTTCTTTGGCTTGTTTTCTAACAATTAAAGACACAAAAGCTCACATTTTACTTCCTGGATCATACAAAAGCAGGAAATAGGCTAGTCTAGCTTATGGGCCAGAGCTTGCTAATTTTTCCCTGCATTATAACAAACATTTTTCCTATTTTTCAGGTACCTTTACCTTCCCAGTGGAATAGAAATTCTATATTTTTCATTTAGAGGCCATCTGGACGTTTACAACAAGAGATAACCTACTTCTTCAAGTGCAAATAAGGGGTGCACATAGTAGAAAGGGTCCTGGGGGGTTTTCAGGGGGTAAGAGGGCTGCTCGGCAGCAACAAAGAGCACCGAGAATCACGCAGCCACTTCAGGCTCAGAGTGACTTGTGGTCTCCCATGGGACGCAGTAGCATATCCCTACAGCCCAAAGATGACATAGATACACAGCCTGCGTCTTCTCTCCACCTTTCCTTGCAGATAACGACACCCCCTCTCTACAGCTATATCACTCTGTTTCACTGTCAGTGGCATGAAACAGAGTGACTCAACACACATGAGGAGAGCATCGGTGCTTCATTGATATCCTAAAATCAGAGGTGAGCAGGGGGCTGCATCAAGAGACTCGGGATTGGAAGGCAGCTACTTCCCATCATAACAGTATTTCTGCACTGCTGTCCTCACCCAATAAAGAGAATGCAATCCTTTAATTAACTTGCAAACTCACTGCAGAAAGGAAGAAAGGCGCGAGCAGCCAGGGGCCTGGCTCAGGTGGTGTTGGATGTGCGGAGCCCTCATAAAGGTGATAGATGTGGCCAAATGGTGATTTTCTCTGTGTGGTGGTTGCGATTGATCTGTGGCTGGATGCAGTAGGTGAGGCTTTCGCTTTCAGTCTCAGACAGTATCACATCATCGCACAATGGGCATCGCGAAGACAGGCTGCGCTGGGGCTGCTTCCTCTGGAAGATGATACAAGAGGGAAGTAGAATGCTTCTCTAAAACTCAAAGCAACCAAGCCAGTGGAGGCTGATGCGTATAATTCTATTAATGTAGAATTCCACAGAAATTCACTTTCTACCTCTATTGACCCTGTGCTACTAGGTAGAAAATTGAAGGACTCAGGGCCACAAGTGGTATTTTCATTTCTTCTTCTTCTTTTTTTTTCTTTTTTCTTTTTCTGCCTTTGAAAGAAAATAAAAAGGTCTGTGGAGGAGACAGGCCGCTGGCTCCTAAGACGCTGCTGGAGGAAAGTCAGGGTTGCTGCTCTGGAAACAGGCCTCAACTGCCAGAAGTGATCTTGGAGTAGGGAGCGCAGGTCATGATTCTCAGAAATGCAGAAATACATTTGACAAGCGACAGCTCAGCTCTACTGGGAGCACTGTGTGTTTCAGTTTCATAGGCAAATCCAGGAGGAGAAGTTAAGGAAGTCTATATTCTTAGGCAACAGGAAGCACAAGGTAATGCAAAGAAGCAGGAGCCCAGCAGTCATCAGAAGAAAACACTGCTGGCTTTCTACCAACGCAAGGAGTATGTGTAATACAAAAAGTGAACCGTAAGCTTTAATTTAAAGAAGCCAGTAGAATAATTCCTCCACTCTAAGGCACTCTGACCAAGCATTCCTCCAACAAGCTGTGGGCCCAGATTTTACCAAGACTGAATACAACACTGACCACACCATGGCAGGATATAAGGGCTGGACTCAGGATAAAGTAGTATCTGATTGAAGAGGAAGTAGAAAGTAGATGTATTCTATAGAGAATGCTGGACAGGAGCCCGCAGACCTGCGACACACAGTTCCAGATGGCTGGAGCCTTAATGCTCTCGTGGGCTCATGTTGGGGCTAGGACAAGAAGCTCCACAGCCCAGCCACACCTGGGGGAGCAACTGAGGAGAGACCGCACCTGGACAAAGGAGATCCTGGCTTCATTTTACAGATTTTAATTCTCTGTGAAAATTCACCTGTCTGATCAAGCCTGACATTACTTCCAATGTGTGTCAAGTCCTATCTGGATTTTCAGCATAATGCGGGTAGGATAAAGCAGAGCTCTCTGCTCCTGAGACAACATGGGGCTAGAACGATAGCCCTGGAGTCCTTTCTGTCTCGTCCCTGCTGAGGAGAAACAGGGGCCCCAGAGGCACAGAGCTGTCCCCTCTTGGGACCAGCCACAGCTCTCTCAAGACTTCAGTCCCCCAAGTGACTATCCCAGCTTCCTCTGGGAGGACAGTGGGGAAGGCAAGGCCATCCACTCAGAACACACCCAGCTCCTAGTGCCAGGCAAAGTATGAACTTTGGGCAACTATAGGGAAAAGGAGCAGTCCATTTAATGTGCTCTGATTCCCTCCTGGAAAGACTGGAAAATTATCTGCTTGCTTCAAATATCTTCATTAAAAATGCATTTAAGCTGTGAAGCTCTATGAAGGAGAGACCTGTAATACATGAAAGATTAGCCCCAGATTGCTGATTGGACTATTTTACATCATTATGGTAATTAAGCTAGCAGGGCTGTTGTGCTGACTTCAACACTTTCCTCCCTTTGCCTTTGTCTCCAATTCAAGGTATTTTTTTCTCCCTCCTTCCATTTTTCAGCCTCCTTCCTTTGCTCCCCTCCCCAGAAAACCTCTCCTCTGGGCCTTGGCTGGTCTTGCTCATGCATATGCATTGCACTCTAGTCTGATTCAATCTCCCATGGCCTCTCTGCCAACCTTGTCTTGACTGTGCAGAGCAAAGGGAAGAAATTAATGGTAATTACAAGGTGTGAGTAGATATTACAGCTCTCTATCTGATTGCCAATGAAACCAAATAAAAATGGAACATAATCAGCCAATTATTAAAACACAGAGTAAACAAATGGAGGCTCTTCTCTTATTTGCCTTCTCTTGCTTACTTTTTATCCTCAGGCCAGCAAACCTGGCTCACGCCGGTGATTAGAGATCCCTGTGCTGTCATTTTACATAACTTCCTGGGTCTCCACCAAGCTAGCTCTACACAGATGGTAGGTGGAACCATCTTCCCAAACAGGAGATCCAGAAAGCCTGCTCAGAGGTCCTCTGGGATCTAATGGACATCCTCTCTGCCACCAGCCCCACCTCCTGCCTCCACTTAGGACACCCACTCACCCAAGCCTCCTCATGAAGGATACTGGCTCCATATTTCTTTCTGTCATTCATAAATATACAGAAAACTCCTAGTAATGGGTGCAAAAAGCCTCACTCAAGGACAATGAAAAGGGCTCTCATGATCTCCATAGGAACTAGAAGGCTCTGAGGCAGTGAGTGGAGGAAAGGAAAGAATGTAGGAGAAAGGTCTCGTCTGTAACAGCAGAGGAAGCAGAGTGTTTGTGCCTGCACTGCAGTCGCCCATCCAGTCCCAGTTCCACCCATGCCAAGCTCCTGCCCTTTTGTGTAAGAATGACAGACCATAAACACAAAGCAGAACTACTCCTTGTCCTTCCATAAGGCCACTTGCGTAGTGACTGAGGTGTGTAACAGGACCACAGGTGTGAGGCCCAGGTGTTCACCTGGGAGAGAGCTCAGCTCCTGTCTGGTGGTGCGTGGTCAGTCTTTGTCACCTGATTCAGCACCCGCAAGACCTTCCATGGCTTGCTTTCCTTCACCAAGCCTCAATTACCTCATTTGTAAATGAAGACTATAATAGTATCTGGCTTGTGAAGTTGTAAGGATTAAATGAAATAATGCATGCAAAGTGCACTTCATGAATATGCATGAGGACTGCACTACAATGTGTGTCAGTAGTAAGTCAGTTTTTAATCTCTGAATGTGTTTCTTTATATCCCATGCTATTTCTTTCAAGAGAAAGTTCAAACTGCAGACTTCCTCGGGCACCCACCTTGCCTGGTCACCTAGGGATCTGCTCCTCATCTGCATGCCATTCCCCATGGCTCACTGCACCGCGATGCCCGGCCACCATCACCTTTCATGCCTGGCCGCCTCTCCCTCCCATTAGAGTGACACTGCACAGGCTGGCAGACATTCGCCTCACACTGACAGCGTCGTCTTCTTTCCCCCAGTATACTTAGGAAACCACCAACACTTGGCTGGCACCTGGCGCCCCATGTCTTAGCACATGCCGTGTCTCAGTCACTATGAGCACAAGGCCTCTCTTCAATCCTTGCTTCCAACACTCTGGCCATCGTCTGAAGTCATCACCACTCTGTTCCTCTTCCCTTACCCTGTCCTGCATCATTAGAAAATGCTTCTCTATGGGCTGGAGATAGCTCAGCAGTCTAAGCTCCTGCCTAGCAAGCGCAAGGATCCAGGTTCAATCCCTGGGTTCAATGTCTGCATGCCGTGCCAGCCCAAGAGTCCCAGGTGTGCTGTGCTGGCCCTGAAACTGGGTGTGGTAATGCACCCCTGTAATCCCAGCGCTGGGCAGGCTGAGGCAGGAGTATCACCACGAGGCTGAACTGAGCAGTGAGAGCCTGTATCCAAAGAATTTAAAGAACAAAAGCAAACGCTTCTCTGTGAGTTCATTCCTCAGTGTTCAAACATATGTAGGGTGGTTCAGCTTGTGCAGAAAGACACAAAACATGAAAGCAAAAGCTTCCTACAGCTCACAATATTTTCCAGTTAACATCTCATTTCTTTGTTCTATTTCACAGCAAAACATCATGAAAGAATTTTACTCTGTCTCCAGTTACTCTTGGCCCAAGACCCCTGGAACATACCCTGTCAGACTTATGTCTCCTTCCCCACTTCTAATCCCCCCTCCCAGTACCAGGGATGGAACTCAGGACCTTGTGCTTACAGGCAGGCGCTTATATGCCACTGAGCTGTCTTGCCAGCCAAAGGCTCTGGGGATCACCCTCCAGTGCCCTAGTTAGGAGTCCGCGTGCTCCTCGGCCTGCAGGAAGATCCATGGAGATGACTGTGCCCTGCTCTTGAGGAACGTCTTCGTGTTCTTGTGATGCCCGCCCCTAGGTCTGCCCACCACTTCACTGGCCACTGCTGCTCTGTGTCCCTTGGTGACTCTTCCCCTCGTGCTGGGCCTCGGTCAGCTGCTGCAGTGCTCTGGGAGGAGACCCTGACGCTCCTCCCCAGCCAGGGTCTCACTGACTACACCACCCAGGAGCACATGTGGTGTGCTGGTCTCCTCAACGTAAATGTCGGCCCTCGAGGCTGATCCTTCTCCCCATCTCAGCTACTGGACATAAAACTTGCTTTCTGAGCCACGAGAGTAGAATACTACTCATCCTCCTTGGACTTTCATCTCCCACAGAGAGCAGCGACCTCACCTAGCAGATGCAAACTTAATCGCTGGCCTTGACTTCATTGTTCCTACATCCATGTGCGGCACACCAGTCGCTCTCTCCGCTGCAGACACAGTCTGTATCCAGAGCCTGCCAGCCATCCCTGCTACCTTCCTAAGCCAAGAGACACTAATGGCACAAGGGGTCACTTTGTGTCCATTTCCCTCACCCAGGAGTGGCCTTTCTCATCTGAAAATCAGAGAGCGCTTCCCTTCTAAAAGGTTTTCCAAAGGCTTTCGACCTTGAGTAGGAAACAAGATAAAAGGTCTTCCCACTGTTATCATCCCTCTCCTGGACACCACTGAATGCCCACCCCTACTCACTGGGCTCCAGCCACACACACCGACCTTTGGTTTAGTCTGCCCTAACACATTAGCGCTCTTTCTTATCTGTCTATCTGTCTGTCTGTCTGTGTGTGTGTCTCTCTATCTCTATCTCTATCTCTATCTCTATCTCTATCTCTCTCTCCCTCTGTGTCTGTGTCTGTCTCTGTCTCAGTCTCTCTTCTCTCTCTCCCTCTATCTCTATCACCATCTCTGTCTCTGTCTGTATCTGTCTCTCTCTATCTCTCTCTTTCTCTCTCTCTCTGTCTCTCTGTCTCTCCCTCCCCTCCCCTTTTATCTGAATGGCTCTTCTTATATAACCATGTGCAGGAAAAGGTTCCCTCTTCAAGATCTCAGATCTGGCTGCCATAATCAAAATTGTGCTCCATCCCTCTCAGCAGTGTCTAAGGCACTGTGATAGTTCACACCCAGAGGTACCTCACAGCCTCAAAAGCTCATAAGTGGGTCCCTGGGGAGATGACCAGGTCATGGGGCTGATAACCAGCAACACGTGAGTTTACAGCTAGGTGCCGTGGTAGGGTGCAGCCTGGCGGAGATGGTGACACGGCTGAAGCACGGAGCTCCCTCCTCCCTCTTCTCTCTGCTCCTGCCTGCCGCACCAGGAACAACGCTCCCACCCCCACCACGCTGCAGTGCCTGGGACCCAGAGGAGGATGGACTGAAACCGCTACAAACTGTAAGCCAGCCAAGCCTTTAATTTGTGGGTATCACGGCTTGTGTCTCAGGGTCAAGAAAGAAACTGAGACAGGCCTTGTTATTTTCCCCTTTTTGTTGTTTTTATCTTACTTGATATTAGTTTTTAATCAATTAATCAATTAATTTACAGCCACCCCTTACCTGTGTTTTTGCCTTCTCTGTTTTCAGTTTCCTGTGGTTAACCACGTGCTTTAAAATATTAAGTGGAAAACTCCAGAAAAACTGAGAACAGTTCATAACCTCTACTTTGCATGCCATTCTGAGTAGCAAGATGAAGTCTTACACTGTCTTTATCCTTCCTGGACGAAAACCAGCCCCTCGTCCAGGGTCTAAAACGCCCACAAGCTAGTCACTGCACAGCCATGTGGATCGTCCGAGCACCCATCATATATCACAATGCTTGTGTTTAGATAATCCTTGTTTTAATTAATAATGGTTTCAAAACATAATAATAGTAATACTGGAAATTCAGACATGCCACAAAAATGCTAAAAAATGCCTTCTGTAGGTGAAAAGGGGAAATACAACACGACATTTTGAGAGATACACTATGCTCACATAACTTTAATTATAGCATGTTGCTATAGTCTGTTTCCCCAAAGGCAAATATATGAAATGCATGCGCCTTAAGTCTTCCAACTCTCCCTGCTGGCTTTTCAGTGCAGTTTTAGTTGTTGGACTGAACATGTCACCAGGGTTTTCTGCTACTGTTTTCTCCATGAATAAACTTCCTTAGTTTTATACTTTAAAACTGATGGCAAAAATAATAGCTGTGAGTATTTTCTAGTGGACAAGGCTTCCAGTTTCATTGTCCTCGCATGCATAAAATTCACCTATAGCACCAGCGAGACAGCTCAGCAGACTACGTGCCTGCTTTGGCAAGCCCTGGCAGGGTTTGATCCCCAATCCCGCACTCTGTGCCGGCCCTGTCCCTGGGGCACACTGAGCCAGTGACTGAGTCCTGGAGTAGTACATGCCTTTAATTCCAGCACTGGGGAAGCTGAAAACAGGATCGCCACAAGTCCGAGCTGTGTAGTGAGACATCAAATACAGAAATGAAAAAAAAGACAAAAAATTTACCGGTAAAGCCAAAAAATATATAAGAAAATATCAAATAATTTGATAATGGCGGCAAGTTTATTCTAATGGCTGTTTCGAGGAATCCGAATTTTACCACAAACCACCAGTTGTAGTGGGTGGCTGCAGTGGGTAACATATGGTCATTCATAAACCCTGAGGGAGCTGGCCTCACAGACGGGTAACGCCCACCTGCCTCCCTCAGGTGCAGAGCGAGGGGCCTAGAGCACCGTCCTGTCTCCTGCGCATGACCACACCCTATTGCTCATTATCTAAATAGGACTGGATCGTGTCAGATGCTGCTCGGAGCTAAGTGTACTAGTCAGGGTTCTATTTTTAGGAATGGTTTTTGTTAACCTCAGTACTACCTGGGGTTTCAGGCTTTTATTGGGGGGTCTTTATCCCCCCGGATTGGATGACTGTAGTATATACTGGCTGTTAACCATCTATCAGGCACCACAGATAATAAATGGAGTGTGGGGACACCCGAGGCCACCCCTGTGCTCCCTCTGAGCCAGGCTGCAGCCCAGTAACTCCCCGCTCTCTTCTGGTCACAGGTGGAAGCCCTGCGGCAGCAGCTGCTGTGGCCCTGACAGGGCAATTTAAGAGCTGCTGAAGAGGATAAGCCACCAGTGAGGAAACTCCTCACTGACCCCTGCCATCCATGTCCTTGCAAGAGTGCTTGTTCTTACTGGATCACCGCAGTAGCCATTACTGTTCCTGGACACACCCACCGCCCCTCACCCATTGGCCTTTACACGGTTCTGGGTGCCTTGGTGCCTTCTATTCCCCAGGGCCACTTTATCATCCTAGATTCCTGCTGCTCCACTCTTCTGCCTCGTGCTCTTTCTTCTCATTGTGTACTGAAACACTTGGCAGGAGACTGCAGTCCACTCCAAGGGCCTTTGGCAACAGGAAAGGGTCTCTCACACTCGTCTTCCCTTTCTATATCAAGATCCCATGTCACCCACCTTCTTGTCCCTCTCCAAATCTCCATCAATTTGAGGAGTATCTGGTGTATAATCTAAGACAGATTTAGTTATCAAATGACTAAGTGAAATACTTAGACTAACTCCTTGACTGCACACATGCCCCTAGACACCAGGCAACTGAAGGCCTTCCAGAACCTGGAATAAACCCTATTTAACACCTCCTCCATCCACCGGTTACTGCCTGCCCAGGACAAGCCTGGACTGAAACCCCACCTTCACCATACGACGTGGTGACTTCAGACAAAGGTCTTAAATGCCCCTGTGACCCTTTCTTCTCACAAGTGAGCAGAGGAATAGTGCTTACTACATGAGCCCGCTATGAAGGTTAAGACAATAAAGTTTACAGTGCTACTGGTCCAGCACACACTAGACTTCCGGAAGTGGCAACTCCCTCAATACAGATAATTTCAGCAACTACCCTTGCCATGAAGGGGGTTGAGAAGGAACAACTCTAATTAAACAAATTTACACCAAAGTGTGAATGACTCTTAGCCCTTTAGCCTTCCCAGAAGAAGCTTATTAACCTAAATGCATTACTAATTAGTGGATTTTTCTGTTAGTTTAGCAAAGTGCAAGGAAAAGTGCAGCCAGTGAGAGTTCTGGACCTGTGGGCTAGGAGTCAGGAGGGAGCTGCTGAGGAAGGTGCCCGCCCACGGGCCTGTGGGGCTACCTCCCAGCTGACCGCGTCCACTTTTACTTTTTCTCTAAGTGTTTGTATGTTCCCATTTTGTTTTGTTTTTCTTTGTATCTGAGCCCACTGTCTCCCCTAAACACTAAGTTCCTCACTCTTGTTGTCCTCTCCAAGGACCATTTCCATGAGCATGCAGGCCCAGAGGTGGCTGCTGATGCTTGCTTGTACCAGGTGCATGGGGTATGAGTCCCATCTGTCTCTGAGAGCAGTGTGTGCTGAAAGTGTCGCTATATAGGTAATTGCATGCACAGGTGTGCTCATGTGTGTGTACACATTAAGTATGCCTGCTTGCTTGTCATACACTCAGCCAACCGTTGGAAATTTCAATACAAGACAAGCTCCTATTGGCCTGGAAACTATGAAAAATGCATTGGAGAGAGCAAGTTTTTGATGACAATTGTCATTAACAACTTTTTTTCCAAACACATTTCATGGTGCATTTCATGGCAGGAAGGATTTCTATCTTGTGAACTTTCATTCTGCAGGGCTGAGCACAATGGTGACAGCTTCCTTGGAACACAGGGAGTAAAAGAGCTCCAGTGGGTGGCAGAGGCAGAGACAACATGCAGCGCAGGGAAGGGCAACTGCACAAGGCCTCCCTGTTGGCCTGGAAGGGCACCTCTGGCCAGCAAGTGAGGTATGGGCTTTCTTCCTGTGTGGCCCAAGAGTACTCCATAGTGCTGCACAGTCTACTTTATTTGACACCATCACATCACTTCCAAAATGGCCTCAGCTGCTGTAATGACTGATTGTGTACTTTTCTGATTAGAACATAGCTCTCTTTATTTACCTCTTCCTGTATTTTCCCCACAAAATTTCTCATTCAGTTGGTTGTTTTCTTGATTTTTTTTTCTCAGTCTTGGGAATAAATAAATAGCTGTGGCCATCTAGAAGATGGTATTTGTAATAGTTTCTCTGAGAGATGCAGGGTCAATATAAAGATAAACTTGTATGCACACATACAAAGAGGATATTCCCATGGATACTTGCAATGTCTATGAACGGGCTTTGCCAGGGATCATTATTCATGAAGCCAAAGCTCCCACAGAAGCAAGCAAAACCAGGGAGGAAGAAATAAACAACAGGAGAATACACATGACTGCCGCTCATCTGTCCTTCTTGCACCAGCTCTTCCTTAATGGTCTGCACCTTAATTTGAGATCACAAGGTTTTTCATCTCATTTTTCTTTCTAAGGAAAGAAGGTTGAATCTTTCCATTCCATGAATCATTAGAATGGGAGCACCTACCAGAAGCTGGGATGAAACTTTTTTTTTTTCTTATGTATTTTAGTACAGGGTCTACAGGGTCTCACTACACAGATCAGACGCATAGTGATCCTCCTGTGTTCAGCCTCCCAAGCGCTGGGGTTACAGGCATGCACCACCACGCCCAGTCTCGTTGTCTCAGCGTGTCTCTGGGGCGGGCTGGCATGGCCCTTGGGGGATCGAACCCCGGCCCCTGCGTCTGCCTAAGCAGACACTCTAATTCCCTGAGCTATCTGGTCTGGCCAGGGACGAAACATTCTAAAAGGTGTGTCTGACAAAGACTTGCATTCAAAAACATACAAATTTTCCTTACAAATAAAAAATGAGTGAATTTTTTAAATGGGCAGTAAACAATCTAATATATATATAATATATATATAATATATATACATATTACATATATATATTATATATATATAAAGCTTTAAGAAGCCTATTCAAATGCTCAACAACACACCTCAGTAGGAAATTGCAAGTTAAAACAACAAGCACTGCACTGTCACTGTTCACGTGTGCACACGGTGTGGTCACACTCAACCATACACCGTGCGTGACATTTTGGCCAACGACACCTGCGTACACAGCACCGGTTCGGGAAGATCAAAACCGGGCTGCGCTTCCCGGCACTCACTGGCCCGCAGCCTCGCACTGCGCACGCCTCAGGGTGCCCCATGCGCACCGCGCCACCGCGCCACCTGCGTTGTGAACGCGGGGCTCCGCGGGGCGCAGCTCCTCTCGGTAATGCAAGCCATCCTACGGACACACATTGTTTATTTTTTTATTTTTTATTTATTTGTTTTTTTTTTTT
>NDGM011093123.1:0-19921 GCA_002564305.1 Octomys mimax
GCTCCTGTGCAGAGCCTCCTGGGAAGCTGTTCTCTTGTTCCTGTGTTCTGCCTTCTGGGCCTTTGCTCCTGCAGACATCAGCTCTTCCCTGGCACCCCTACTTGGAGGTAGGCCGCAGGGCTGGAAGCCTCTCCTCAGGGCCCAGCAGAGGTGGTTTCTTCCCTTTGAATCTAAGGAAGGTGAGGCTGCCTCCCACCTGGAGCACACACGACCCTCTGGGCCAAGCAACACATGTTCACCAACATCCTACCAGTGATCCTATAACCAAAAAGTGAGGAGAAACATATTATTGTAAAATATTTATGCACCTTCTGGACTAAAAATATGGAGCTCAATTGTTATTTATTCAAAATAGGGGAGGTTCAAAAAGTCATTTACACCTTGGATTAAGTCTAATAGACCCACTAATTGAAAAATGTGGGACAGTGAAATGCCAGCCAGGATGTCCCTCATCTATGTCTCAGCATTCCTTTAAGTGGGCAGATATTTTTTTCAAATTATACCATCCATTGAAGAAAAGGAAAGGCCAAATGACAGTGTAAAGTGTATATTAAAAGAAAGACAATAATGCAAAAAGTTTAGAAAGAGATCCCAGATACTCTTGTACAGATTGTAACATTATGCTATGCAGTGAATGCTTTAAGATACACCATGGACAGAAAAATTACTGAATACATTTGATAAAATTGTCATTTTAATAGTTCCCATTATATCATTTTATAAAAAGTTAATGAGAAAATGTGCAGTTTTGATTATCCTATATGTAAATAATAGCACTGGTAAGCGGTTAAAGGAGTTTGAGTAGAATTCGACACTAAAAATCACTCTTACTTTGTTTTGAAATAAACTGACAGTTCTGGAAGCCCCAGATCTTGCATGTTTGGTAGTGAGCAGATTTTTGCAACAATTGTGTAGAGGAGAACACACGAGTTCTAAAGCTAAGGGCGTGCTTGGCTGAGTCCCTTCTCGCAGGCCAGGGCCTGGCCAGGCCTCGTACTAGCTCACGGAACCTAGAGGATGGGAAAGGTACGCTTTACCTAGGTGGAAGCAGGCATCTGAAGCAGCATCCTCTGGAAAATCCATTCCAGCTCTGTTCACGACTTCGAATCAGACTGGAGTGTTACAGATTATCTTCCACTTCTTGACTGTATTTCCCCCCCCCTTGGTTTCTTCCCCCTGTATTGCTCAAGTATTAGGTGAGGACTTAGAAACAATGCTTCTCCTCATTGGAGATGGTGTGTGTTGTGAGCAAGTAGTAAATAAAAATGCGCCCTAGTTGACAGGTTAAACACTCATGAGCTCGCTTTCTTATTATCCTTTAAGGCTCTTTAATTGTATCTCTTCCCCGCACTGCCCTCTCCTTTATTCCTCAGTACGCAGACTTTCTCGGAGGCCCAGGTCTTTCAGTTTTCTGTGCATCGCTGCCCCTCCTGTCTGCAGTGCCCTCGCCATTTCTGCAGAGGAGCGGAGAGCAGCCTTGCACAGAGACACCACTACGCTCCTCACTCTTTCCCCTCCACCAGGGCAGACAGCCCATGTTTGCTGATTCCTGACTTAAACAGGTCAAGCCAGCACTATCTGCAGCTTCTCAATCTGCCTCTTCCTTGCCCTGATGCATCTTATGACTGCTTCATCCTCTCAGAACCAAGGCCAGGGAACCCAGAATTCCCATGTTGGACATAAGCAATAAATAGGTACCAAATGATTCTGAAGGAGCATCTTCCCGAGGGTGGGAGACCAACATCCCTTCTCCAGAGCATCAAGGCCCGGCCCATGCATCGTGGGGTGAATGGACACCAAGTACCTCTGCATTCCAGGCTCTGTTTTGTGTTGCAGTGACAGGCCTGAACAAGTCTGTCGAGGTCTCTGTCATTACAATGCTTATAATCTACTGTGGGAGTCTTAGGTAAATATTTATCAAATGACACACATATTTATCAAATGACGATGGTGTTATACACTATTACAATGGTTCCCTGAGCAAGTTTTTGTATATTGGCTTTGGAAACTAAGGAAAATGATAGAGATTGGCTTGATCCTATAAGTTGTACTTAGCCCAAGTGCTCACTAATTCCCACAAGAGAAAGTTGCAACCTTAGTTCCTGATTCCAGGATCATTGCAAAGGAGGTCATGGAGCAGAGATGAAGTGGGCCTTGGGATTCCAACGAGGAAAGAACTGGGAGACCAGAGGAGAAGGTTCTTCTACATCTAAATTAATGTCTCTCAGTGATTGATTGGATTGACTTCTAGGTATTGGAGAAGCTGAGAGGCTGGAGGCTGCTTGATGTCTAGGCTGCTTGGATTCACACTTGAACCTTGAGAAAATCTTTGGAAGTTTATGCAGTGGGTTAATATGATTCATATTAGTATTAATCATTCACTGAATATTAGCAATAGAGAGGTCAGAGAGATGACTCAAAATACTGCTCTTCATTCCTGGACCAAGAGTTATCTGGAAACTTAAAAAAACAGAGAAACTCAGTATATAGATTTGGTATACAGAATTAAGACAATGTCAAGAGACAGGGATGGGAAATCTGTGTACTTTTAGTCTTGTTGGCTGAATGCCGGATGAAGGGAGTCCGCACATTCGCCTCTTGTGTCATGGTGGGTGCTATCAATCTGTGCATTACTTTAAATATAGTAATCATTTCTTGAATATTTCTCAGATACTCATGATTTTGATAACTTATGTAAATGTATGATTCCTGGAACCAGGTCAGAACACTTTGAAACCCATGCCTGTCTGGGAAGTTGGATGTCTCTTGCTAGTCTTGGAATGGGTATCCGGAGAGAGGTGCTTACTCCTCTGGGGGGTAAGCACGTGCGTGTGTGCTTTCATGCGTGTGGGCAACGATACTCACATGGCATTTCCCGCAGCTGTTTCCTGAGAGTGGATGAATTTAGCCTTGAGCGTCTCTGGCCCAATGTGGGATCTCTGTTATATTTGGATTATACACATGTGAGACAGAGTACCATATAGGATAAACAGCTTTGTTCCTTTTTCAAAGCTACCATTGTATACCTAAAAGAACACTGTTTGCAACCATGACTTATGGAGTTAGTATAGACAGGCTTTTGTTGATTTAATCATCAGATATTTAGTTAGCACCTCATATGCCACACATTTCACTACGTTCGTTCTAGAAATTTAGAGATGCCTCAGACCTGATTAGCAGCCACGGAGGCCTTAGACTTTAGCTGGGAAAACATCCAGGTGCAGAGATTGCTGCTCCAATACAACGTGATAAAGAATTTGCATTTCTCTCTCTAGCTGCCCACAGTGTCTGGCACTTACCAGGGGCTCATGAAATGTGACGGGTCCCCTGAAGGGACAGTGCACTCGTACCAGAAGATGTAGCAAGCTGCCCAGTCTGCTGTTCCCCATGGGCACTTTGGCCTTTGCTCCTTGAGGTGGGTGTTTCATATTTTCATGCAGCCTCACACAGGCTGTTTCATGGATCTATGGTCAGAGGGCCCAATTTATCAAACCTGAGCTTCTAAAACTAAGGAGTAGTGACTCTGGACTGATACATTCTTTTTTTTTTTTTTTTTTTTCCTTCCAAACTGGTATGTGCTTTCCATTTCTCTTATAGAGCAGTAAAAATAATATGAAAGTTTTAAAGTCAGATTTTTGCATTCGTTACCTTTCTGTGCACAAGAAATATGTTAGGCATTTAACAGAAATGATCTTAATTTTTTAAGTTACAGGAGTTTTTTTGTAGCTGAAGTTTTTTAATAACTCATGATTACTTGTCCTCTGGTTTGTTGAAGCGGTAAGTCAGACAACACTTGCTACACCAATGTCTGTCAAGGTGGCCGGCCATAAAGTCCCACACCACCCCTATCTGAAGGACGCTCTTAATGAAGACGACTACTTTTGCCATTTTCATCTACTTTGTAGTACTTTAGGGCAGCCAACTTCACCTTCTTTGTCTTCTGCTTATTCTTCTTGGGAGTGGCGCGAGGCTTCTCTTCCTTTTCTTAGCACCACCACGGAGTTGCAACACAAGATGGAGCGTAGACTCCTTTTGAATGTTGTCATCAGACAGGGTGCATCCACTCTCCAGTTGCTCCCCAGCACAGATCAGCCTTTGCTGGTCAGCAGGAATTCCTTCCTTATCCTGGATCTCAGTCTTTACGTTTTCTATAGTGTCCGAGGGTTCGAACTCGAGCGTGATGGTCTTCCCGTAAGAGTTTTCACAAAATTCTGTGTCTTGGTGGTAGTTCCACCACAGACGGCAGATCCAAAAGTTATGGGAGTTTTTGTTATCTCCATTTTATAAAAGGAAAAATTGAACTGTAGGCAGAGGAACTAACTTACCAAGTACACAACTAGGAAATAATAGTCTCAAGTTCAAGTTTGTCTAATTCAAAATACCACAATTAAAAAAAGTTTATCTCTTCCTCTGTATTGTTGCATATATATATAATATGTATGAGCAAATACATATTAATATCATATTATACTATAATAATATAATATATATGTTCTATAACATCAGGATAAATGAGTATATAATATGGAACGCTTAAGGAATATTTGATTTTGAATATAAAAGATATATTGTCTTTGTAAAGATTTTTACTTGCCCTCAGACATATAATAAGCATCTCCTGAGGTCGTGCTTGATATTGTCATGAACAAAGGGGACACAATATTGAGCATCCAGGCATAGTCTAATAAAACAAGGCAGTTTCAAATATCAAATTAAATAATTATAATTCTGTGATTGCTACCAAAGATACATCATACTTCTTTTAGTCCTGGGAGACCCTGAAGAACAATGTCAGATGTCAATTCCTATGTCAGTGTTTACAGAGATCTCAGCTTTGGGGCACGCATGAAAGTCCTGTATAAAAGGCCCACAATGACGCCGCTACTGCCACCGCCTCCTCCCTGTCTCCTAGAGCACACAGTCAATGTGCAGTGAGTAAGTCACATGAACTGGAAAATAAAGTATGAGTCTTAGGGAGAGAGAAAAATGAGTTTGTCTCTGAGGGCAAAGCTTCTATTGTTTCCTGGGATCAATGACATCGATTCTGTTCCGTGGCACAGAAAAACAGTGGCTTTGAGATGGAGATGTTGACTAGCAGCAAAAGGCTGAGGGTAGCAGCTGCGGTAATGAGAGAAAGATGCTGGAAGTTTGAGTATCAATGGGAAGACTTTGATTTATCTCTATCCATCCACCCTCCGAGTTTGGAGCAATTGTTCATGCGGCTCTTTAAGCAGGGAGTCTAGTAGAGATACAAAAACTGTATTTGGGGCTTCAGGACTAGTTGTTGAGATCTGGGTGGACAGGGAAGAAAAGGGACTGGATATAAAGAAGCCCCGTCCTCCATCTACTGGCCCATCCACTTGCACTTACATCGGTTAACTGTGGCCATGGGTTCCCTATGCAGTAGCCACAGTGGATGGACTCTTCCCAGTTCAAGTGTCTTCCAGATGCTGGGTAGACCTCAGTGATCTACAGTGTCCCAGGTAGGCAAGGTCTTGATCTGAGTGGGGAAGGCTCATGGATGTGCCTGTGGCTGCCACACAACCATATCTGCCTGGCTGGACATAGATGGAGTGCACAAGGCTTTCATTTTTCTTCTGTCCTAGTGACCTGTATCCTTCAACAACATCAAAAGCGGCCAAGTAAGTTCCAAGCCTTGCTCACAGCATCCACTGATTCCTCTCTGTAGCATGCAGAAGCAGGGCACGAGGAGAGCTGCAGCCGTGTGTCCTACCCTGGGTTTCTCATTATCTATGAGAAAGATAAACCCAGCTATATGAATGTAGCACCATCTGCATGAATAGGCATTTCATAAATACTTATATTGTATAATGACATACTGATGTGTGTGTGTGTGTGTGTGTGTGTGTGTGTGTGTATTTGTTTGTTTGTTTGATTTTGGAGGCAGGGTCTTGCTATGTAGTTCAGACTGACCTCTAACTCACTGTGTATCCCAGGCTGGCCTCAGCCTTTTGCCTCACCCTCCTGAGTGTTGGCATTGCAGACACATACCATCACAACTGGATATGGGAATAAAACATATATAACTTTTTTCGTGATTCATTTCTGAATTACGATCTCTCTGAAGTGTACCTGACCCTCTGGATCTTACTTTAAAGGAAATTTGGATCTAAAACGATAACTTTTTTAGAGATTATCTTGATGTAATCAAACAGGTGCAAACGTGAGCATGTGCATGCGTAAAGTCATCTTGGAAAGTCAGATTAGCGAAAAGATTTTTCCCAATGAAGCTCTACTCCTTGCCTCCATATTTTTAACAGCATTATTGAGATATCATTTACATGTCATACAGTTTATTCTTTGAACGCGTGTGCTTCCAGGCGTCTACGATACTCAGCGTCGAGCAGTCATCACTGCAATCAGTGCTGGAGCACACTCATTAGCTAGAAAGGAAGCTCTGCACTCTGCAGCCGCAACTTGGATGCCCTCCTTTTGACGGTTATCAGGAACTTTGCAACAAGGAGGGCTATCATTTGTTTCCCTTGTTGTCTTTTCTATGGATTTATAACATCCTGGTGGGTAAGGCCTTGTGTTTTATTGAACTTTAGATGTTTCCTCTCTGCCCAGTGCCTGCCACATGTTCAGGGTTAGAGATAGGAGGAAGGAAAGAGGAAAGAAGGAAGGAGGGAGGGCAAAAAGAAAGGGAAGGGAGAGAGTGAGTGAGATAGAGATACAGATGCAGACACTGAGACAAAGACACATAGACACACAGACAGACAGACATACAGAGGACAAGAAGAAGAAGAAGAAGAAGAAGAAGATGATGATGATGATGATGATGAAGAGGAGGAGAAGGAAGAGGAGGAGAGGAGTAGGAGGAAGAGGAGGAGGGGAAGAGGAGGGAGAGGAGAAGGAAGATAAAAGGAAGAGGAGGGAAGGAAGAGAAGAAGAAGAAGAGGAAGAGGAAGAGGAAGAAGAGGAGGGGAGGAGGAGGGAGAGGAGAAGGAAGAGGAGGGAATGAGGATAAAAGGAGGAAAAAGAGGGAAGGAGGAGAGGAAGAGAAGAAGAAGAGGAAGAGGAGGAGGGGAAGGAAGAGGAGAGGAGTAGGAGGAAGAGGAGGAGGGGGTAGGAGGGAGAGGAGGAGGGGAAGAGGACGGAGAGGAGGAGGGGAGGAGGAGGAAGAGGAGGAGGGAGAGGAGAAAGAGGAAGGAATGAGCATAGAAGGAGGAAGAGGAGGGAAGGAGGAGGGGAGGAAGAGAAGAAGAAGAGGAAGAGGAGGAGGAAGAGGAGGAGGGGAAGAAGAGGAAGAGAAGAAGAAAAGGAAGAGGAAGAAGAAGGAAGAGGAGGAGGGAGGAGGAAAGGAGGAAGGAGAAAGAGAATAAATTACTAATGAAGTTTGGATTTAGACTGCAGAGAATGACCCAAAGAAAATATCTTTACAAATTATTTTGGTAAATTTTCACCAGACCAATAATAGTGCTTTGCAAGGGAAGGAAAAAATCTTAAGTATCAAACTTTTTTTTTTTTTTTAAATTAGCAGTATTCTGGAGATACTTGCTGCAGAGTGTCCACAAGATTGTCCTCCTAGGTCGTCCCTCTCCACCCGGTATGGATTAAGGTGCATATTTGGCTGCTATTTTACAGAAACACAACCTAAAAGTGATTCAGGCTAACCAGAAACTTATTTTTCTCTGACACAACGATGACCACATGGATGCTGGGAGCTGGGGAGGGAGCCTGGCTTGCAGGCTCCATCTGAGCTTGTCCTGTGCACCTCCTCTGCTGGGATCACCTTCCCTGTGCTGTGTAGAAAGGCTCTTCAGCATCTGAGTACTGCAGGTAATCGAAGGGCAGGGAGTATTTGGCTTGCAGGCCGCAACCTAGAAGTCACGAGCATCATTTCAGAATGCACCCTGTCCACTGAGTTCATCTTGTGGCCATAACTATGCACACAGGGACATCCAATAGACCACTGTGGTTGGCCTTGCCTCCAGCTACAACTGGAGTCTTACGGAGACTCTGTCTAAAGGAAGAAGCAGAGAGGAGTGTTAGGAGACAGCGAGCTCTGTGCTCCCCATTGATTTCACAATAAGATAGGACATATGAAAGTGAGTCCCTCAACTTTCCTTGTGTTCAGTTTTATGTATTAGCAGACCCTGAGATCTGACAAAGATCAACATATTTTGCTATGTTCTTTATGTTTAGATATATTTTATGGCATTTAAAAGAAAATGGCACATTTATTGCACTATTTTCTACTTTTGTAAATGAAAATGTATTTGTTCTCAACTGTAGAATGAGTGGATTTGGCTGAGCTCTCCTGGAAAACTTTCATCCACTTACGACATTCTTTCTATGAAGAAATGGCTTTGAATTCTTAAAAGGATCTGACAAAGGACCATAGTTTTGGAATTAACCCACCTGAAAAGGGGGACACGCTAAATGCTTTGAGGTCTGCTCATATGAAATAACAGTGGAGGTTTGCAGGGATGCTTTCTGAGCGCTGTTTTCCACAAAAGCAGGAACTCCATGACCATCAAGTGCGTCTGGAGCGCCTTTCATCCCGTGTTTGTTTGTCACACCTCCGGTGCTTCGTCTTTCACCTTGTCTACCGAGTGTCTCATTCGAAGGTTGTTTAGCTGGCAGGTTACAGCCATGGTATAAAGACAAGATTGGGCCAAAACATCTGAAGATATTTGACTTATGGTCTGCATCGAGGCCTTGGAGATGATAAATTTGATTTTACTACATATAATGGTGATTGTCTTTGAGCTATGGGAATTTTCCAGAAATAAAATTTCAATTCTTTTGGACTAATAACATAATTTTTATAAGCTGATGTTAAGATAGCGTCTTATGAGGTGCTTTGAGTCTGAAGTTCTAGAGTTGTCAAATGAGTTCTTGTAATCCTTTCAAAGGACCCCTGCCCGACCAAGTTCCCTAGACGTATCCATAGCCTGAGAATTGCACAGCTTAGCATGGCCATACAGTTCAACTCCTAGCTTTACTTCCATCAGTCTAGTAAGTCCTCTCTCGTGCACTTGACAAATATGTTACCAGCCTGTTAATACCAAGCAGCAGGAAAGGGACGTTAAGCAAGGCGGTCTCAAGCTCCAAGTCTGTGGGCCAAGCTAGGTAGGAAACAGTCATCACAAAGGGTGAGGGGTGCTGTGTTTGGGGGATACAGTTTGCTTCGGGAACATTTCAAGGAGGAATGCTGCAAGCAAAGGGCCCTAAGGAAAGTTTTCCTAGAGGATGAAGGAAGAGGGACAGAGATGTAGCTGTGTCATATCTGACTTAAATGGCTCTTTCTCTGAGGAAGTGGGATGTGAGGAGAAGAAAAGGTTCATCTCAACACCCAGGACTTGCCTGGGAGGAGACGCCTGCCGTACAACATGACACGTAAATGAGAGAAAGCTGAATTCATCAAATGGTGAAATTTCAGGAAATATTGATGATGGCAAGGAAAAGTTTTCTGCCTATTCTAAAGGTAGTAACCTAATATATAAGACTAATTCTTCTTAAAATTATATGGAGACCATTTAGCTGGTCAAAGATTAAGGAATTTAATCTGAAGAGAAAAGCACTACAAAATAGGTCTGAATTCAGCAAAGGTATGGACATGTAACACCAGATTGTCAGAGCTATTAGGGGTTCCGGCAGCAGCTATAGATGCATGTTCCATTAAAGGGTGGGGAAGCAAGGCCTTAAATTGTGTGTGTGTGTGTGTGTGTGTGTGTGTGTGCACGCGCACGCGTGCACACACGTGCACATGTGTGTATGTATGCGCGAGTAACTTTATAAACTTCACAGCACAAAGCTCAGGACAGTTTCTTCTACTAAACAAAGAGAATTTTCATAGCTTAGAAATAAAGCAAAAATGACAATTTAGAATTTTATCTAGAAATAAGTATATTTGAAAGTGAACCAGAGAGTGACTCTAGATTAATTACTAGGATGAAGACAGGAAATATATTTCTTCTCTTTTTGGAATGAAGTAAAAAAAAAAAAAATCACATTATTAAAGTTAAACACCTTGAAATAATGCAGAAACAGCTGAGATTTTATTTATTTACATGCAATCATTACTTGATGTGTCTCTTCAAATGTATTTCTTAAGCAACTAATACATTGTGTGTGTGTGTGTGAGAGAGAGAGAGAGAGAGAGTGTCTAGCACAGGGTCTACAGGGTCTCACTACACAGATTGGACTTGTAATGATCCTCCTGTTTTCAACCTCCCAAGTGCTGGGATTACAGGTATCTCACTCTCCCTCTCAGCATGCCCCTGGGGCAGGTCCGGCAAGGCATGCCAAGGATCAAACCTCCGTTCCTGAATCTGCCCAAGCAGGCACTTTAATCCACTGAGCTATCTGGCCGGCCCTAAACAACTAATACATTTTTAACATTGAAGGTACAGTAATTAATAACATAGGATCTACACATTCTTGGAACATTTAGTCTACTGAAAGATGACAGGCAGTTGGAATAAAATTGGCTAAATTCTAGGATGGAGAAAGCAGAAGGGACCTATGAAAAACGGGGACCAGGGTTATTTATGCTCAGTCTGGTGATGTGCATGTCAGTGACTGTTTCTTCAAGGAAGGCATATGTAATCACAGGTCTGAAAAATAAATAGAGCACCAGCAGACAAGCAGCGAGATGCGGAGATGAAGGTAATTAGAGTTCTAGGGATAATAAGCAGCACATGTCCACGCCCAGAAATCCCAGGGTGCTGAGTTGGAGGAAATCCCGAGTAGGAGACCAGCAAGCTGCATGAACAGTTAACAAGTGTAGGGAGGGCTGGGTTTTGATTCTAAGACAAATGAAGTACAATTTCTATTTCTTTATAGCAGGCTACCCTTCACTTCTCCACCCCAGGATGATAAAGTTGTTCAAGTGCTTCTCCAACCCCCGTGCTCATTTTCCAATATCACCCCCGCCCCAGGATCAGGAGATTAAGCTCAATAGCTTGCATGATGATTTGTGCCAATGAGCTGTGAGCACCGGGGTTGGGCCTCCCTCCTGTCAGAGGGCTGCCTGCACAGCAGAAGCGCCTCTGCCAAGACGGCCCCACAATGCCTGCAGATCCTCTGCTCCATCAGCCTGCAGACCACAGGGAAGACAAGCCCTACCTCTGTATGACTGACATGGAGTACGGGAAAGAGATAAGATGTTTTGTTTCAAGATAATTCTTTGTCCTTTGTTAAGCTACAGGGGCCATTATAGTAGTATACCCAAGCCTATAGTTGCAGATACAAAATAGGAAATAGAATTTAAAATTGATCACTTAATAATCTAATAATTCATAATTTACAGAATTATCATTTAAATCTTTCCCACTCCATTAGGTGCCGTAGATACGAAAGCTAGAATGTTCCCTGCCAACAGCCTAGAGATCCTGCAGGAGACTCAGAGTTGGTAAAGGAGGAAGAGCCGGTGTCATGGACACTTGTAGGAGGACCCTTGGTTATGTCTTCCTTTTCCAGGAAGCTCCTGGGAGGCCCGGAGGGCTACAGAGGATGGGTGGCTGCAGCCCCTCATCAGACATCTAGGAGAACGCAGCGTGGGGAGACGAGAGGAAGGCTCTGAGGCAGAGCGAGCCGGCGGAGACCGAGCCTGCCACAGCGGGCGGCGGCAGCTCTTCTGTGAGGACCAGGAGGTCTCCGTTTTATGGGGACAGACTGAGAAGTGTTGTGTATTTCATAACCCAGAAAACTAGGCAGAACTTTTAGGAACCCTAGGCCCAGTGGATTTTCTGTAAAAGAAAAGTTAGGGCTAAAAAAATAAATAAGCAAGTAAATGAAAGAAAATGGAAGCAACCAAGACGCTGCGCTGACAGGCGGGGTGGCCTGCTGTCCGCCGGGAGTCCTACCTAGGGAGGGCTTCAGCCTGGGCTGCGTGATCACACTGAGCACCTGTGTCGTCTCTGGTCTCTGGGCGCAATAGCAAGGGCGTGGAAGCAAAGGGCAAGGCCAGGCCCGTGTGCTATGTTAGGCCTGGGCGCCACCCCAGAAGTCAGACCTCACAGCCAGTGTCCAGGGCTGGGTATCCTTTGCGGGACTTGGAGCCAGAGCGGAATGTGGCTGAAGCAGTTTCTCTTCATCACGTGGCTTTTCTGGTGGAGGAAAAGTCTGCTGCTGGGCTGGCCAGAGAGCTCAGTGGACTAAAGCGCCTGCTTAGGCAGACACAGCAGCCGGGGTTCGATCCCTGGCAAGCCGTGCCGGCCCCGCCCCCGCAGCGCGCTGGGACAGCGATTTGGACTGGGTGTGGTGGCGCGAGCCTGTAATCTGAGCGCTTGGAGGGCTGAAAACAAGGATCCCTATGAATCCGATCTGTGTAGGAGACCCTGTAGACCCTGTACTAAATATATAAACAAAAGGTCTACTGATGATGATCTGGGTGTGGTGGACAGTATGGATCTAGAAGTCATCCCAGTTTTCCTGAGACAGTTTTTTCCTTTACCTTGTTACAAACTGGTAGCCCTGCATCCAAATACGAATTTTTCTTACATATAAGACAGTTTAAGAAATGAGTTCATTTTCCATTCTAGTTAGATATGCGTGAGTCTTCTCTCTCTGCTGATTACTGCACACCATCCCTCTGAAAGACGATGTGGGTATATGTAATTACACATGCGTTTATATAATTTATATGCACACAGGCATACGTGTGTGCACTTCTACGTGTGCATACAATCACACATGCATACATGTACCTGTGAGCACGTACACACGAGATTTTAATGATCTGCCTCTTGGGAGGATACATCACTGATAAAAATCCCCTTGCCCTGGATTGGTACCTTCCTGAGATTTCAGTCTCAGTGGCTTCCACATTAGCTTGCTTTCATCTCAGAGGAAATGATTAGCTCCAGGTTTGGTTCTGTTCGGCAGGACCCAACTATTCCAGATTGAGAGCCTTCCTGAACAGAGAAAGAAAACTGAAAAGAAAGAGAAAAAGACCCCGACACACCAGACCCCAACTTACCTAAATCCATTTGCAATGGAAATCTTGGTGGCTTGGCAAAGATGGTGGCCTTCGAAAGAAAAAGAATCATTGAAAAATTCCATTTCCCACAGAGTTTAGGAGCATAAATTGCACTTGGCAGGTGGGGGTGGGTGTCGTAAAGCAGGTGGCCTCGTTTGAATTTTTCCATTAAGTCCCCTGGCGAGACCTCGGAACTATGTGGACTGTAACTCAGCCCTGGCTGTCTGGCTATAGGATTCACACAGCTATTCCTGAGCAGCAGAATTGGAATCTGGGATTATTGTACTTTTTCTCAATACCACAGAAAATGAATAACCTGGTTTGTTAGTGGACAGAAAGTCCCCCCCCCCATTTTCTTTTCCTCCTGCTTTCCCAGCATAGGAAGCAGTTCCAATTGCATGTGCAGGGAAGCTTTTTAGAGCCGCTCCTGCTCCTGATAGGCATGGTGTCCTCTTAGTCATAATGAGCCCAAGGGTAGGCGCTTGCTTCCGTGTCACACTGCGGGCCTTGCAGAGTTAATTGTGCTCCTTGCCTATCCACTCAACAAATGAGAAGTGGAGAGACTGATTTGACATGAGAAATAAGGTCTCTGTTCTTATGTAATATGTGATCAAGAAATAAAGACACTCAAAATATAATTAGGCAAACCACTAATTAATTGCACTTTTCAAAGTGCAAAGACAGAGAAAGATAAAAATGCGGTGAGAAGATAGATCAAAGGGACTCATAAGATGCCCTAAGCAGACTGATATTTTGAACAGAGTAAGGAAATACTAGCTTGCCCTTGATTTAGCGGAGTCAGGAAGAAACTAATCATAAAATATTCATTCCATTTTACTAAAGAAACAGCCAACACACTCTTGGAGTGATATTATTAGTGCGAGAATGCATATTGGTGTGTAGGATTCATGGACTTTCGTTAGGAGGGGGATACCTCAGCAGCCTGGACACAGGGGTGAAGGGACTGTACCAGAGGAGCCCTGATGTTCCAGCAACTTGGCACTCTGCTTTGCCTGGGCTGGTGATGCAGTCCTAACATCCGGGTTCTGGGAGCACAATTTCTTCCCCTACTATGGCGAGTAGGTGCATAGAATGCTTGCAGAATGTCTCGTGCCTCCCAGTGGCTCTTGTCTATAACTTCTTGCTATAGACATCAGACCCATATGGCCATGTCGCCCCTTTTGAAGTGCATAGGGACTCCCAGCAGTAAATGGGCAACAATTCCGGAGTAGCTGGAGATCACCTCAAAGCAGAGATGAGAGAAGAGGAGCAAAAGGTAAAGAGATACAGTGGTTCTACCAGTGACATCCTAGCCATAATCCACAAAGAGGTAAAGATGCAAGTTCTCACCTAGCCATGTGGTACAAGGGCCATTTTGGGGAGTCTGGGAACCCTGTACTGTTACAGGGTTAGTACCTCTTCCAGT
The DNA here is from genome assembly GCA_002564305.1 of Octomys mimax. NCBI lineage: Eukaryota > Metazoa > Chordata > Mammalia > Rodentia > Octodontidae > Octomys > Octomys mimax. The sequence goes on from NDGM011093123.1 coordinate 14,376, forward strand.
CTCTCATGTTCTTCAGAAACACAAGGACTCAGTACTCTTGGTGTCTCATCGAGCCCTCACCAACCTTCTCCATCTTCATTCAGGCAGCCTTGTTCTCTGTGCAAGCTGTCCTCAGGGACATGCATGGCTGAAGCCACGTGATGTGGGTGGCTGTGGCACTCAGAGTTTTGTGATGTCTCTAGTACATCCCACCATGGTGATTCCTTTGAATTGTTTCCATGTGTAAGTGTTACCAACTTACCCACCCATCAGGGGGTCCCTTGAAGGCAGAACCTGTTTCTTTTCTACATATCTCCTGACCCACAGTGGGTGTCTAATAAAAGTTGATGCGTAAACCAAGAAAATTTCCTCCTGATGACACTTGCTAGGCTCTGACACACGCCAGGAGTTGATAGAAGTCTTTTCATCCAGAAAAAGATGTGGATAGTTGTCAAACTTGTTCAGTAGTGGAGCTGAGTGGGAACCACAGGGACTGAGAGAGAAACCTGGTATCAGCAGGTGGCAGGTGACCAGAGCCACAGAACCTGCCCCTTCACGTAGCCGGGATGAACAGAAATTATGTTCATGATAGTTGCAGCCCTGAATGAGTTTCCTTTGAGTGCAGCAAAATCCATAACCTGAACATTTCTGGTATGACCTTCTTTCATCTCCAGTGGTCTTTGTTCCATTTCCAAAGTGAAATAGCATCCGGGGAGACAAGAAATGGTCCACAACACAGACATTGAAAGAAAATAATTTGTTCTGAGTTATTGGGATTAAAAGTCTCAAACTGACTGGCATCCCTGTCTCTTAAGAAACTATTCATATCAGAGCTGAGCTCAGCATAGCAAGAGACATTTGCTTCAGTGTACTTTTAATAGTAGGAACTAGTTTTTGGAATGAAGACCAATTTACATGTTGGCAGTTCTGTTAGTTACTGTGGGAATCTGAGTTAACTCTTTCTGTTTTCGCTATATCTGTGATACTCTGGGAGCCAATAAAGTTTTATTGGAACACAGCCACACCCATTCATTCATGGGCGAGTCATTCATCTATGTCTGAGCTTGCTCTACAGGAGCACAGTTGAGGAGACTAACGAAGTCCTTGTGCCCCACAGAGCTGAGGATGTTTATCATCTCAGTCTTTGAAGGAAAATGCTCCTCCCAGCTCTGGCATTTTATATAAGTTATTGCTCCTGGGGCTGCTCAGACTGAGGACATGACAGTCATGAGCAGTCCTAAAATACCATAGAAACGAGCCAAACAGTGGAGGCTGGAGAGTCCTCAGTTGGGGACTGAATGTGTTTGCAGGTCCCAAAGGGAGCTGCTGCGATCAGAGTTAGCAGAAGAGCAAGGAGTTGCTCATGGTGGGTTGGGGGAGCCCAGCAAGGGCTTGCCATGTAAGCCCTTGTCAGCTGCAGGGGAGTCACTAGATATTTGGGTGAGTTCATCCTTTCATTGTTCAGGTGACTTATTAGTTTTATTTTTTATGTCAGAAATGTATCTCTGCCACTTCCACATCTGTTGTCTCTATGGACCTGAAGCAGTCACCCAGTCCAGCAGATCCAGCACCCCTGTGGAATCCACCCCAGTGAATCTGGTTGGTTCATCTCTAGCGATCCTAAACATGCAGCTGAGCCTGGTTTACAGAGGGGAGCCGAGTGCAAAGATGGGGCTTCCCTGAGGGCTGGCAGTCACATACCTGGCCGTGAACCTTGGACAACACCGCTGTCCCATGCTGGAGGTTCTCTGGGTCTTGGGAATGGCACCAGAGCTGCCAGAGTGGGTCTGAAGGGGGAGGACACAGAGACACAAAGGCCAGCTCCTGCAAAGCCAGTCTCCTCCTCCAAGGAGGGGCCCCGCAGTGGAGCACAAAAGAGCCTTTCTCTCTGTGTGCCCTTTCTGCCAAGTCAGCCTGAACAGAGGCTGGAGGAGAGGAAAGAGCTGATGGTAAAGGTACACAAGATCGGCGTGAGAGCTACTCTGGGGATTTTAATTTCTTTCCTCTAGCTTGCAAACTACAAGGCAAGTGGCTGACAGTATGGGCCTTGGTTTCCCTGTCTGTAAAAGGATCATACGCTCATTAATTATGCTGCTTAGAGAGATGCGCCAGGCAGAAATGCTTAGTACCCAGCCTGGCTCCAAAACCACTGATTATGAATCGGCCATGGCTTCAGTGAGCTTTTGTTACATTTCCAGCCTATGGCTGTCCCCCTCTTCCAAAAGACAAATGTTAGCAAGAATACACAGCCCAGCTGAGCTGGCAGTGGAGTGGCACCACGTGTTGGCACCGCACAGCCCGGGATTACACCAGAGACGTCATTGTCCCGGCAGCCCCATCGTCCTTCAAACAAGCGAGCCGTTTGGCGTAGAAACCAAGAAAAGGTTCCTGCCCCTTGAGGATGGAGAAGAAAGCAACTGAGAAGAAACAAGCTATTAATATTAATGTTCCAGGAAAAGAAGAAGAGAGAAAGGACACGGACGCCCAGAAAGAGTGGCTCCATATGGCTTTGATGTGTTCGTTTCCACAGGATGGAGCAGCATGGCGAATGCTGAACAGTGAGCCGGAGGCAGGAGGAGGTGGAGGTGGTCTGGCGGCCCCTGGGAGACGACATGAGCTTCTGGGAGGAGGTTCTGTCTGGCCGAAAGTCAGCCTTCTGAGCTGCCATCTGCAACCACTGAGGAGACGCCAGAGCGGAGATGCGAGCTCTCAGGGGCCCTGCTTGTGCCAGGAAGTGGGCGCAGGATATTTTCTGAATGGGACTGTTGTGCTAAACTGAGGGATGCCAGGCATGACCGAGAGCCTTCCTGGAGTCTTCTCTGTGGTCCTACTAAAGCTAAGTTATTCAGTCCCTCCACTGAAGTCCCACTGACGGATATTTCAGTTTCTTATATCTGATGCCCGAGAACCTGGCCTGACCAAGATCAAAGTCCGTAGCTCTGTCCTGCCGCCCACACTGGGCAACATGCTCCGCCTCTCAGGTGAGGCACTTGAGGAAGTAGTTTGTGAAGAGCAGGAAGATAATAAGGGCGTGGAAGTCATCAGGAGGAGCTGGTGTTATAGATGCCGGAGCCTATAATTTTTTCTCTTTTTTTGTAGAGAACAAAGGGGTGAGTGAGAAAATTGAGGACTAAAATGTCATTAGAGGCACAGATGTTGCAGACTTGAAAGAGGCAAGCGTGGAGCTGGGGCGATAACTCGGTGCTTTAAGCGCCTGCCTGGCAAGCACGAGATCCAGAGTCAGGACTACAGGCTGTGCTGGCCCCAAAACTGGGTATGGTATGCATGCCTGCAATCCCAGCGCTGGGGAGGCTGAGACAGGACAATCACTATGAGTCTAAACTGCATAGTAAGGCCCTGTATCAACTAAATTAAAAAGAAAAGAAAAAGGCAAGCTTCTGTGGGAATACTACAGGCAAAGCAGTAGTAAACCCCTCATACAGGCACCACCGAGAATGGGCCCACCCCAAGCCTCAGTTCCCCACTGTCTTGAAGCTTCCTGTGGTTCCCCTTCCCACAGGGATCTGCGGGGTCACTGTGAGATGCTGTATGTAAAGTAGCTGGGAAGGAGCCTCATGTGGCTGGCACACAGAAGCGTCTGATGGGCATGCGCTCTTAGGAGGGCTGACTGGATCACCTCGGTGCAGGAGATGGCACTGAGGAGTCTCCTGTGCTCCCTGGCCAAGTGCAAGAATCTAGAGGTGGAGCATTGGTTTCCTAACCAGGAAGCATTTACTGGCTCCAGAATTTAGGGCCTTTTATGTTGACAATGATATTCATGGAGATTGAGAAGAGAAAACGTGATGTGTTGGGCTTATACTGGGGAAATAACTATACAATGATGCCAAATAGGCTTCCTTCTAATGTATAGTGGCAGATAAAGAGAGGGGACAGAGAGACTGACACCGAATTACAGACGTATAAGGATTCTAGGGTTAGAAAGACTAGGGTGTGATCACCCTTGTAGTGAAATCTTAGGTACTGAGGCAGAACATACAGTTTAGAGTCTTGTTTGTTTGTGTTTTATAAGACAGAGTCTTCATGTTTAGTTCAGGCTGATGTGAGCTCACTATATAGCTCAGGCTGGTCTCAAACTTTGCAGTGATCCCTCTGCCTCAGCCCCCCAAGTCCTGGGACACACCTTGTTGGTTTAGGATCCTGACTAGAGGCTTTGATGTCAGCCTTGGGACCTAGAATTGATCTTGTAGGCAATGGGAGACTAATAGATAGCTTTTATTTATTTTATTTTATTTTTTCTAGAAGTGAGGGTAGGAGTAGTCTCATAAGGATTGGAGGTGAAATTGAGTTGGCAAATTTGTTGTGATACAAGATGGTTGTCATCTACAACAATTATTGTGTTTGGCTCAGCAGCAATCCCCTGGCGTAGAATGTAGGCAATACATGCCTGCAGAATTTTTGTTCTGGATATAAAATTGTTGTCACTTAGATGTCATCTGGCCTCTCCAGAGTTTTCATTTAAAGTGACTTTGCATTTATTCATGCCAGAGTGAGTGTTTCTCCTGCAGAAGTCCAGCTGAATGGGTGAGAGTAGGTCAGACATTCTGTGTACCCTTCTTCCTTCTCTCCTGAGCTTGTCCTAAGCAACGTGCTCTTTCCCATAGGTACCAGGTGAAAGTGGACTTGGATGGCATCTACAATAGGAGACTTTGTTTTCTTTTTCTTTTTTTGTAGTACCAGGAACTGAACTTGGGTCCTTGTGCTTGCCAGGCAGGCACTTATTCTGCTGAGCTCTCTCTCCAGCCCCTGAAGACTTTGTCTTCTAAGAGTGCTGTTGGTTTCCAGTTTAACCAGCTGAACAATTGCACACAGCATAAAGACAGATGCTAACTAGAAAACTGCTGGAAAGATGGTCAGAATTTTGCAGAATGAAGAAAACATTAAATGATAAAGATGGCATTTCAGCTAAACTTTACTGAGAAGTTAATTTGAGGAGAAGCAAGGGTCAAGGAGACAGCAAAGTGGAGGAAATAACTAAAGTTCCTGAAGAAGTCCCTGAGAATCAGGGCTGGGGAGATGGCCCAGCAGACTAAACACCTGCTTAGGAAAGCACTGGATTGGGTTTCCCTGTACCACATGCAGTGCTGGCCCTGCCCCCATGGCACATACCTGTAATCCCAGCACTGGGGAGGCTGAAAACAGGAGGATCACTAGAAGTCTGAGCTACATAGTGATACCCTGTAACAAATACAGAAAAAAATAAAAGTCTTGTGAATCATTAGCTTGATTTGCATTTTGTTGCCTGCCCAGCTTTGTTTCTCGAGTCTGGTAATGTTCTGATCCCTGCTTTTGTGAGATCTACGGTGTCCAGGATTTTGCCTCTGTTTAGTCATGTCATAGGAACTACATCCCTTCCTTACTCCCATTTTCAGAAGCTCTGCAACCTGCTCCTGGGTTGGGCATTGTTGTTGATCATTGGGGTTTCTCTTCTGATAATACCTTTATCTAACCCCGCACCCCTAGCCTTCCAGCCTTCCAGCCTTCCGTGACAAAGATGGACAATGACTGATGGAAATGGAAAAATATATTGATGCTACTCCTTTGGTGCT
>NDGM011093136.1:0-12755 GCA_002564305.1 Octomys mimax
AAAAAACAAAACAAAACAAACAAACAAACAAACTATATATATATATATATATATATATATATATATATCCCAGTCATATAAAAAGAGGGGCCTCTTGGATCCAAAGACCTGCGAGCACATCCACTGTAGAACACCGATTCAATGCCACAGGGAGAAAAGTGACCACAACAAGCCCTGCACAAATTCTGACTTACAGAATTTATGAAAGAATGGCTTAGAGACACTAAATTTAGGGACAACTTTTTATGCACGTCTGAGTAACCATCAACAAGGCCTTGATTCTCTCATATGTAGGTAAGTTAATGTCGCTTTCTTTGTTCTTGCTGCTCACAGTTGCTTTGGCTATTCTGGATCTGTTCTAACTCCACAGAAATGGTAGGAGTGTGTTTTCTGGGTTATGTAAGGATAGCTGATGATATTTTCATTGGAATAATATTAAATTACATATTATTTTTTATAATGTGCCCAGTTTGGCAGTGTTAGTTCTTCCTATCCAGGAGCAGGGGTGTCTTGCCATTTTCTAACGTCCTCTTCAAACTGTTTCATTAGATTACTAATTTTTGTTACGCAGGTCTTTTACCTTCTTGGTTAGATTTATTTCCAGGTTTTCAATTTTTTGACCTATCATGAATAAGATTGTTTTCCTGATTTTCTTCTTATTGGGTTTATTTCTGGTGTACAAAAATGCAGCTTTTGTTTATCAACTTCAAGTTATACTGCAGAGCTACAGTGATAAAAACAGCATGGTACTAACACCAAAAAACCAGATACATAAAACTGAAGATGCAGACACATAAATGTGACAATGCAGAAACATCCTTGCGTACCTTCAGCTATGTGATTTTCTACAAAAGATACAGACACACATACTGGACAAACAGATAGCCTTTATAACAAATAGTGTTAGAAAAAGTCATTACTTAAATGTAGAAGTGTGAACACAGACCTGTGTCTCTCACCATGCACTAAAATCAACTAAAAATGAACCAAAGACCTAGCTATAAAAAAGAAACAGAAAATCTACTGGAATATGTAATATATAAAACTTTTGAAAATGAGAAAAAAATAAGAACATTCTAGAACTGAACTGCAATTACACAAAAAATGGTAACAAGAGCCAACAATTGGGATTATGTCAAATTAAAAAGTATCTTGAACAACAATGAAACTGTCAGCAGTGAAGAAATAACCTGCAAATTAGAAAATACTCTTTATTAGTTACTCCTCAGGCAGAGTATCAATAACTAGAATATAGAGACAACTTAAACAAATTAGCCCACCCAAAATAAAGACCTACTTAAAAATGAGCAAGTGAAATGAACAGACATTTCTCAAATGAAGTAGCGAAAAGACCAATGTTAGAAATGTTGTCTTTAGCCATTAGAGAAATACAAATTAAAACAACACTGAGATTTTCATCTTACTCCAGAAAGAACAGTTATCATCCAGCACTCAGAAAAGTACAAATGATACAGAGTTTGTAGGAAAATTGAGGCCTTCTTCTATTGTTAGTGGAAATGAGAACTAGTGTAGTTGCTATGTAAATCAGTATTGAGGTTCCTAAAATAAATTGACACAGAAATTCCATTTGACCCAGCTATATTTCTTATGGATATCTACCAAGAGTTAAAAACACCATATCAGATTGTAGTAATATATGATACCCATGCTTATAGCAGCACTATACAAAATAGCTAAATTTGGAAGCTGTCTATATGCCAGCAACACATGGAAATATATATATATATATATATATATATATATATATATTACTCAGCCCCAAAGAATGACAAATGATAAACAAAGACATATCTCCAGGTTATAGTGCTAAATAAAATAAATCATACTCAAAAGGTTAACATGTAGTTTTTATTACTTAAGAACCCCCAAATATAAAGAATTTAAAGAGAAAAATAAGATAAAGATGAATAGCATGTGCCTGCTGCTACAGAAGGAGCCCAGAAAGTTCAAGAGTTATGTACACCCTTTGTCAACTCTGCATCCTGGGATTGTGTTACTTGCCTGTGGCCGTTGGCCTGAGCCTAGTCTGTATTCTGACTCCCTTGATACTGGACAGCGGAGACCCCTAATGACCCATGACAGACATGGCTGTGGATAAGGCTAATGTAAGGGGAAGAAGAAAGGCCTGGTGGGTTGGCAGCTCTAGCCAGAAAAGAAACTAACAGGGCCAGCAGAGTAAGCCCTAAGAAAAGCTCATGGCTAATGGAAACTGCAAAAACAGTATGGGTTTTACCTCTAAAGTGACTTCTACACAGCAGGGTGGAGTTTAAGATGAAATTCAGTATAGTGCATGCCATATTTGGGAGAGCTGAATCAGGTCTCACCAAGAACAAAAGTAGAAAAATGCACAATTCATAATAACAGCAAGAAAAAAAAATAAAAATTAGGAGTTAACATAAGGAAGTGAAAGATCTCAACAATGAAAACAATCTTAATACCAGTACTTGGAAAAAGGAGCTATAAGAGCACATCAGAAAATGGAAAGATATCCACCATTACTGAATAGGCAGAATCGGTATTGTTTAAAGGTCATAATTCCCAAACTGATATACAGATTCTTAGGCAATTTTCTCTTTGCTGAGAAAATATATCCAACACACAAAGTTCAAGAGTGAAGGTTTACTTGGCTCAGTTGTTTCAGGTCACAGGAGCAAGATCCAAAGCAGGGCGACATAGGAGAAGGGCATCATAGAGGAGAAAGAGGTCATGGCAGGAAGCAGGCAGCATGGCAGCCAGAAGCCAGCTGCAAATGACAAGTAGCAACCTTCTTTTTGTCTCTTATATCTTATCCAGGCTACTTGCCCGAGGCAAGGGTGACATACCCAGGGCAGGGACCCCTTAATCCTAGCATCACCATCCCTAAATGTAGTCACCACCTATGACATCATGAGACTTTGAGAGAACATCTAGGTGCAAACCATAGCATAGATTTAGCACAATCCCAAACAACGTATCAGCAGCATTCCTCACAGATCTAGAGAAGACAATTCTATAATTTGTATAGGATCAGAAGAGACCCAGAAGAACAAAAGTAATCTTGGGTAATAAGAGAAAAAAGCAGGAGGCATCACACTCAAGGAATTCAAGTTGCATTACAAATCTATAGGGAGAAAACAGAAATGTAGATCAATGGACCAATACAGAAGATAAAGAACCAACCCCAGGCATAGTCAACTATCTGATACTTATAAAGAAGCCAAAAAGTTACACTGAAAGACAGAGTCTTTGTAGAAAATGGTTCTAGGAAACTGGCCACTACAAGCAAAACACTGAATTTAGAGTCTGTCTTACACCATGTACTAAGATGAAATAAAAATGGACTAAATATCTAAATACTAAAAAAAGAAACATTTACTCTCCTGGAAGTTAAAATAAGTAAAACTCTTGAAGACATACACTTGGTTTCCAAACAGAACCCCAGTTGCTTGAGAAATAACACCAAGAATCATCAATGTGATCTTACCAAATTAAAAAGTTTCTGCACAGTAAAGCTAATAACCAGAGTGAAGAAAAAATCTACAGAATGGGATAAATGTATTTTGCCAGCTACTCATTGACAAAGTGCTAACATCCAGAATATATAGGGAACTCAAAAGAATCAGACCCACATCAATGTACAAGACCTAATTAAAAATGGGAACTGCAATAAATAGATATTTCTGAAAAACAAAATACAAATGGACAATAAATACATGAAAAAATGCTCAACACTGTCATGGCTCACATCTAAATAACTCCACCCAAGGCCTCAACTGGCCATATGTGGGATTTTTAGAGGTGACTAGACCTAGAATATATGTTAAGATTAAGTGTGTGATGCTGGGATTAAGGGTGTGTCATTACTAAATTAGTCTACTGATTGATTTGACATCATTCTAGGTATAGATAATGAATGGGAACGCCCCCCTGAGTGTGAGTGCCACCCATCCTAAAGGCATGACACCTGTTTAAAATATAAGGGACAGAAAGAGGGCTGTAGTTATTGCTTGCTACTTGCTACTTACTACTTTTCCTGTTTTCTGCCTACTATGAGCCACTTCTCTTTTTGGTGCCCCATTCCATGCTACCCTGTTTGGAGCCAGACAGTTACAAAATGAAACCTCCGCAAATTGTGAGCCAAAATAACTTTAACTTTCGCTGTTGTATATATTGTCTCAACAATGAGAAAAGTAATTAATACAGCATCTTGGCTCATTAGAGAGATACTTATTAAAAGAACACTGAGATTTCATCTTATCTCAGAAAGAACAGCCATCACTAGAAATCAGTAACCAATACTAGAAAGACAAGGAGAAAAAAGAACCCTACTAATCTGTTGATGAAATGTAAACTAATACAACCACAGTAAAAGTAGAACACTAAAAATAAAAATCTTATTCAATCTAGCTATTGCCCTTCTGGGTATATTCCCCAATAATTAAAGACATGATATTACAATAATATATGTACTATATACCCATGTTTATAGCAGCACAATTCATAATAGATCTAGGAAGGTGCCTATATGTACATCAAAGGATGAATGGATAAAGGAAGTGTAGTATTTATACACAATGGAGGATGACCCAGCCACACAGAAGGATAAACTTGAGTCATTTGTGGGAAAACAAATGCGCCCTGAGACAACAATGTTAAGTGAAATAAATCAGACACATGAGCTTACATATTACATGATTTCTGGCATAGAAAAAGCCAAAGTATAAATAAAGAACAAAACAAAAGACAGATAACAGGAAGATAGGTGCTTTGCAAAGAGAAGAGGACCAAGATATGGAGGGCGGGGAGACAAAGAGAATAAGAAAATAATCATGATATGTTATAGCACACACCATATCATTATGTATTAATACAAACTTGAAAAATCCCTATAATCAATATTAAAAATTAAATTCTGTGGTGATTTTCACTGATAAAACATTTTAAAAAATGTACTGTATCAAAGCCAATGAGGGTAGGCCAGAGTTGGATTCCAGACGTGCCATGATGGCCCCGCTCCAGAGATGGCAATTGAGAATGGGCATGGTGGCATGTGCCTATAATCCCAACACTTGGGAGGCTGAAAACAGGAGAATAACTATGAATCTGATCTGTGTAGTGTCCTTGAAGACCCTGTACTAAATACATTAAAAAAAATAAAAAGCCAAGGAAACTGCTAGGAGTGGTGGCACATTCCTGTAATCCCAGCACTCAGGAGGCTGAGGCAGAACTCCTAAGAGTTAGAGGCCAGCCTGGGCTATACAGTTGAGTTCAAAGCCAGCCTACACTACATACTGACACACTGTTTAAAAAAATTAAATTGCCCTGCCAAAGCACAGAATTGCATGCTCTTGACATGAATGTGTAAGTAACAACAGATTTTTTTAAATCAATGCTTTCTTAAAGGGGATACAAATGAATGACTATTTTGTATCTGTATATTCAAAATAGGATAGGTATACAGCTACAGTCTCTTAATTCAATGAATAAGATTTGTTCTAATAGTGTTTGTGGATGGAATGTCATGTCTGTATCTTGTACAATGAATAAGCACTGAGACAACAATGTGCAATGTATTTATTATTGAAACTGTCCTTCTGATCAGTTTTGAAACTATCTCATTGCTATTTGTTTCTCAATAAAATTATTTTTTAAAAATCAATGCTTTCTTTAAAAAGGTAACAAATTTGAAAGTATATGTCCTTTTAAAGATTGATATGTACAAAGTACACTCTTGAGAAGTGATACTCTTATTTTTTTCTGGAATTGGTTTCGTGATCAAATTGAGCACATCAGATGTAACTAAATTAGAAAAAAATGTCCTACAAATTTAGTCCCTTGTTCTTTAGGATTCAAGACTTTGTTTCTTAAAATTTTCCAAGAGACTATGCTCCAGATGGTTTTCTTCCTAATTTTCAAACTCAAGTGTACTCTTTAAAGAACAAAGACCTACCAACATCATTGATAACAAAATGACAGTTGCACAGACTTGAAAGTGATTAGTCAAAAAGAGTAATAGAAAAATGTGGAGAGTTATCATTTCAGGAAAAATCAATGGAAGGGAAACAACACCGATGAGGATATATGTTAATTGTACATGACTTATTGTTAGTCGTACCAGTTGGCACCGACATTAATCTACTACCCCACACTGTGCCTCGTATACAATATAAACTTTTAATCTTTGAAATGGTCATTATACAAACATTTATATGTAGGATATTTCTTTGAAATTGAATAAAATGCTTTATATGAATAGGCATGACCAATTTTGAAACTAATATTAAATTATATTTCCCAGATCAAACGAGTAGTCCTAATTTCTGAAAGTATCTTAAAATTTTATTAAGAAATGGTAAAGATTTACCTTTTAATGAGTTAAGAATATATAGAACATAAAATGGTAATTATGATCAACGGCACAATAAATTATACATGAAATGTAAAGATGTGATTGTTTCCTTCTAAATACTAAGAAAACATAAAGCTATAAGAAGAGTTTTTCAAATAAAGAAATTCTTTTTATTAGCAAGCAACCTTTTTATTAGTAAACATCAGAAATTCTGAGTTGAATAGGAAATTCGGGACCCTGATAATTGTTTGAAATTTATCTTCTGGACATTTGTATTAAAATAGGGAATATGATAAGAAAGATATTTACCATTTACTCATTCATTATTATGATTAAAAGTTATATACTCAAATACATAACAGCAAAGGGAATGTTAGATGCTTCACAATTTTAAGAACCAAGGCTGTCCCTTACAAGGTTAAAAGGGTGCATCTGATAAGGTGAGGTAGTCATCCTCATTCTCATAATATTCTGAGGTTAATTTTTGGCCCCTTAGAACAGGATCTTTATAAATCTAGTACCTTGCACAATGCAGTCCAGCCTTGTGATGATGTTATGTATGGCTTTGCAATCTTATCTGCTACTTATCTCCTACTCTTTTCAAACTACTAACTTCCATTCTCTCTAAACTCACCCTCTCTTTTCAGTTTCCGCCCCTGCACTTTATTCTTCCTCTGTAGCCCTCTCCAACTTGCTTTCCCATGTCCCTCATTTGGGGTCAAGTAGTCTCACTTTCATTTTGTATCTCAATATTGGTCCTCTTTTTGTTGAATTTTATATTCCATTACATCAGACTTTCCTAAAAGAATATTTAGTATCTTACTTTTCACACCACCATGATTATCCTTGGCATTTGTTGACTCTCAATAAGCACACACTGAATCGTCTGATTTCAACAAGCGTGCAGGCATACACACAAAGAGCACTCTAAATCACACACAAAGTGACTCTAATAATCTATTTTAGAGGGTCTGTCTCAATAGTAACTAAACATACTATGTTTCTAAATGCCCACTATTTGCCATTTTTTTTAATGCTCAGTGAATAGTATTTCAATCTTGATAAAATCCTGTCTCTTGGATGAGGAAACCAAGACTTAGAAAAGAACATTAACATGGAAAATGAGAGAAAAAAAAAAAAAAGAACAGGAAAAATGCTGCTATACTACTGAGCAATGGTTCAAATCTACTTTTTTGTAGTTCAAAAATCTTAGTCCATTTGCTTCTATTCTCTTTCCCTCCCATCACCACAAGTGCTTATAACCATAATAAATTTTTAGCTTCATTGTTTTACAATCTATTTCCCAATTCATCTATTAAATCTATTTAATCTATTTTCAAGATTCCAGTATACCTCTGATACTTTCTTATGTTGAGGCTATTCTAAAGATAAGGACTACCTTAAATTACTATTTACATTTCTGGGGTTAGAGCCCAGTGCCTCCCACATGCAAGGCAAGCACTCTACTACTGAACTAGATCTCCAGCCCTTAAAATTTTATTTTGAAACAGGATCTTGCTAAAGTTGCCAAGTCAGGACTTAAACTTGTGATCCTCCTCCCTTGGCCTCTTGAATAAGTGAGATTACAGGCATATGCCACAACCATCACATTATTTTTTAAAATCAGTTTCCATGCAAATAACTTCCTCTGCAGCTAGATATATAATCTGGAGATGAGATAGGTATTTCTGGAATAAAATGTCACTTTCTCTTAATGAACTTTACTGTAGTTTGAAAAACGTAAAACCACTACCAAACCAGAATTTTGGAAACCCAATATATACAAGAACAGGATATTCTCCTAAACAAATTCTTATAGCCCTATGTGATAAATCCTACTATAAAAAGATGCCTGAAATTTACCATTCTTAGAAAATATCAATATTTTTTGCTACAGACAATAGTTCTTCAAAACAAGCAGGTGAAAGCTAATTGATTACAATATTTCTAACTTCAAAATTTGAATTTTTTGAGTAAAATAAACCACAGGTGAAATGACTTGTACTACTCACACTGAAGCTTCCTTTTCCTGCTAGCATATCAACCCACAATCATATCTAGATCAATAGTGAAGATACTCGCTTAAAAGAGAGCCATCCTTTCTTCTGTCAGAAATTCATTACTTTTTATTAGGGTCATTGCTTGAAAACTTCAAAACACCATATGGAGCTAATTGTGGTTTATTTTGGCAAAAAGGAAGACACCGTAGAACAATTGAGGCATTACTTTCTACAATTCCATTACTTTCCTCCCTCCCAGTTTTATTACTATGTCATTAAAGGCAACTTGAGTGAGTGAAGAATTAGAGTGTCATGTGTACAGGCTAGTAGATTAATAACAAAACACACTCAAGTTTAAAGGTATCTAACAGCTGTTTTCATTATTTTGTGTAAATACGCTTGAAGCATATCTATCTGATTAGTGGATAGAGTGCTCTTCTCTGTCACATGCCATGGGCACTGCTACGTGCAAGTAATCAAAGTGCTCAGAAAATGAGTTTACATTGTTCACTGTTGAAATACACAAATGTCAGAGAGTGACTGCGCATCAAAGCTTAGTCAAATCATCTGCTGCAAACAGACTCCAGCGCACATTTCAGCTTAAAACATTCCACAGCAGCACACTGAATGAGCTCAACTTTCCACTGGCCAAAATGAAGCAACATACAGAGAATAATACATTGCTTTGGAGAAAAAGAAATGAATTCAAAATCTGACTAGCTCATAAAGACTCACACAGCTAATTATATAATTTTTAAAAAGTCAATATATTTAAATTGTATTATTTTTATTTTAGGAAAACTCACCAATTTTTACATGCTTTTTGTATGTGCCTGACAGGTAAACATGTCATATGTTGTTACGTATCTTAACTTTTATGGGTGCATAATCCATGAATAGCTTTATATTTCTAATGCAACTGCTCCAGAGTCCATTGTCACTGGTTTGTTCTCCATCGTCCTTCACGCTGCTTTGTTCTGTCTGCTAATACATTTACTTTGAATTCCACTACCCAATTATTTGCTACTTAAATCACTTCAAAAATATTTATCCTCACCCATCAGCCCTTGTTCTTCTACAGATCCTCTTCACTTGACCTCTGGTCTTCCTTAGCTGTAGAAACACTTGACTCTTACTCCATTACAAGCTGACAGGTTCAGCTACTGCACTATCTGTCCACTCACTGAGGTTTTCACTTCATCACCATGTCTCTGTTTAAATGTCTCCGGCGGCTTCCTGTTCCCTGGTGTCGGCCCAATTCTGATGTTCCTATCTAGGCACCTTCTCAGCCTTATTTAAAATTCCTGCAGTTTTTTTGAGAGGTGGTGGCAGAAAATGGGAGGAATAATCCTACTGCCACAGTCATGTGCAGCCACCACAATAGAAGGGTGCACTTCTCAACAGGGCGATGAGTGCAGCTTCCTTCTTTTCCAAAGCCTGGCTTTAAAAATGCTCCATCTCCCATTTAAGTCTTCTGTCAAGAAACTTTGATTTTGACATATCTGGCTTCCCTTGATATGCTTTTAAACCACTCTATGCTTGCCCTTGCAGTCATAGAAACACTTGTTTTAAATTTGTCTGGCTGCTTCTTCCAAGTTTCTCATCTTTTCCTTCAATTTCATCCCCTTGGTCTTTGGGGATGTTTACACTGAAGCTCAGATTTCCAGATTCATCTAGTTTTCTCTCAAGTAATTTTACATTCTCTGTGCTGTCTGAAAGCTTGCGTTGTCTTCTGTGTACACTGTCTGTCTACACCTCAGTTTTCCCTCTATACTTCTGGTCAGAGGATCAAGCAACCAGAACGCAAAGATCTGGTAGCATAATGCAAGCCAGATCTGGCTGCAGAGGTGTTACATAAGCTTCTGAATGCTGAATGGACAATAAACTACACTGGCCTTCTACTTTAGTTAGAGGTGTTTCATAGTCGGAGCTCTGTACCAAATGAGAATAAACAACACAGAGGGACATAGACTGTATATAAATTTACTCTCACCATATCTGAAAACTTTTCTAGAAGCTTCCTTTAAAATTACAGACTCAAAGTGAAACCCTGACTTTCTATTTCCCTTAGCAAGACACAAGAAGAGTGTTAAACTAAGCTTCGGTAGTGTTCCAGGACCACTCTAAATCTTGTTCTAGTAACTTAAGCAATTCTTATCCATTAATAATATTTATGAAATCAATAGAAAGAAAAGGGCTGGTAGTGTCAGGTATTAAAAGGATTTCAAACAGAGTGCCCATGTTTAAGAACCTTACAATCAAATTACATAAAATATACATTCATAATGATAATTTTGTATTTAATTTAGAAGCTTTCCCTATACAACTGTCAGGATCAGCAATAAAAACAAGCAATGAAAATTGTGGAATACATTAAAGGCAGTATCCCACCACAATGTAGTAGATAAAATAAATTACCTAGTTGTCCAATGCAAGTGATATTTTTCAAAATAGACTTTTTGAAGAAAGATTATCCTAAGCACTATTCTTAAAAGATGCAATGGTAGTAAGTAGAAGGTAAAAAGGGAGAATATAACTCTAGACTTACATTCAGAAACAGTAGCAAAACAACAGGGATAACGGAAGCAAAAGTTTACAATCAAAACAGAGTCATGTATTGTCTGTTCAGTGTAACACAGAGCTAGCATATCTGAGGGAAAGTGGATACTTAGCAGGGAAACGCTGTTTCACTTCACCATTGATAATGCACTGGACACCTGAATAAAACTGGCAGGCTCCACTGCAGGGCTTAAGTACAGTTCTCTACTTCTGTCTATACTATGTGCTTCATTAAATTGTCCATATAATTTATTGAAGCACATAATCTTAATCTTTAATGAAGATTAAGATGCACCTTTATCTTCTCCAAGAAGCCTTTCCACATCAAAACTCAGCAAAATAATACAGTTCCTTCTTACCAATTGGATTCCCTCCTCCCTTTGGATAGGGCACATTGCTATGATCACATCTTGTAAGTTGCATTTTATGATTCTTCAACAAAAACAGACTCCGTTCCTTTCTAGGAAACTGATACCAGAACATTTTGCCTCAAAAGATCCATCACTTTCCTGGGAGAAGTGATTTGCTCTCATAAAAGCTTTGTAAAGCAGAACGCGGTATATGAATGTAAAACATGACTAGCTGCTGTTGCTAATTACTTTATCTTTCAGACTTATTTATACCTAAAACAATCTGCATTACTCTTAGTATCATGGGTGTGCGCAGAGCAAGGAGAATACTGGTATAACATATTTCATGCAGCACCTGGTATACCACATTAAAAAAAAAAACCTTGTGGCTGATGATGATAATGCTCACTGAAATTAAAGTCTATCTTCCCATGATCACATAATAACTGGCAATCACCTTGAAATGGAAGTGTATTAAGCCCTATAAAACACAGCTAGTACTTTTGGCCCAAGTTCTGCTCCCTCTGAAACCACAGAGCTGTAGCTCACCCCTCAGAGTATGCATGTTTCACAAGATTTAACCTTTTCACCACTCTCAAGAATGTTCACAATTACATTAGCCGGTTTATTCAAATGGCCCATCAAATCTTCTTCCTTGTGGATGCCACTGAAATGAGAAGCATTAAATAGATCCTTGTTCACAGTAAGTTCCTAAGTACCACTAGAATAAACACAGAAAAATTATTTTTCTATTTTTATAAATATATTTTCTATTAATTAATTAATTAATTGGTATAGGGTCTTGCTATGCAGCTCAGACTCTTGTTATTGGCCTGTCTCAGCCTCCCCAGTGCTGGGATTACAGGCGTGTGCCACCATGCTTGGTTTCGGTGGCTGACATGGTATGCCTGGGATTCTGGGGCCACCATGGCATGCGGTACCAGAGATTAAAACCAGGTTCTCCGGGCTGGCCAGCTAGCTCACAGGATTAAAGTGCCTGCTTAGGCACACACAGGGTTCAGAGGTTCTATCCTTTGCCTGCCATGCCGGCCCTGCACCCAGGGCATGCTGAGATGGCGACTGAGACTGGGCACGCACCTGTAATCCCAGCACTGGGAAGATGAAAACAGGAGAATCACTACAAGTCTGATCTGTGTAGTGAGACCCTGTAGACCCTGCACTAAAATGCAAAGGAAAAAGAACAAAAACCAACCAAACAAACAAAAAAACAGGTCCTTGTGCTTGCCAGGCAGGTGCTTAAACTGAGTCCATTTGCTTGCGAGGTAGATACTTAGGCTGCCGAACTATCTCCCCAGCCCTTCTTTTCTATTAATTTTAATGAGAAAGAGCAATAAGAAGGTATCAAAACAGGTTAGTGGGACAGTTACAATGATTAATACATTGTACATTGTTTTCTTTGCAGTAGTTATTTACAGTACAAGATGCAGATATGATATCTTGTCTAAACATTATTAGTACAAATCTTTCTTCTCATTG
>NDGM011093139.1:0-46844 GCA_002564305.1 Octomys mimax
TCAGACCCTTGCGCTTGCCAGGGAAGCGTTTATTCCACTGAGCCATCTCCCCGGCCCCTCTATAAGCATTTTGACAGTAGGAACTGTGTACTAAGTCCAAAGCCTAGCAGACAGTAGGCACATTTCAAGTTTGCAAAGAAAAAGCATGAATTGTACTTACAGCAGGATTCTCATAATTGCCACTTAAAATAGGGTTCAAGGGAGGCTGGAGCTGATATGACTGTCATGTAAAAAAAGAAAAGAAGCAGTTGTGAATATGTACTCAGTCTGTTCTTCACAGTACAGTGAGGTACAAGTTCAGTGTTTCTTCGGAAGACATTTTAGTTTGTCACTGTCTTCAGTGGTGGCCCTTCCTCCTTCCTTCCACTTTTTCCTTTTTCATTACTGGAAACTACACCAAGAGCCTTTGCACTGAACTACATCTCCAGCTTTTAAAAACTTTTAAATTTTGAGTCTTGTTAAGTCACTATGTTCCTCGAGCTGGACTCAAACCTGGAATCTCCCTGCCTCAGGTTCCCAGGGTGCTTGGATGATACCCATATGCCATCCCACCTGACTTCACGGCTGCTCACGGCTACCGAAAAGTTCCATAGTCAAATGTAAGCAGCACGCCCCGTCATAAGTGGAAGGGATGCTCTCAAGACCTTTAAAAAGATCCTTGAATCCAGGAAGCAGAGGACCTGTGCTAAAGAACTGACAGGTTCACTCAATAAAGCAAGCCACATCTTCAAAGCCTCAGTTTCGTCCTCTGCAAAATGAGGATGCCAGCAGCTGCCTCGTATGGCTGCAACAGGATTTGGCAATGGACCATGTCAATAACCCATGTTCTTACAAGGCAGAAAAGGCAAAAAATTAAAGGGATTGTATAGATTGCTTGAGCTTAGTAGTGATTTCACAAATGGTAAACTGAGGCTAAAAGAAAGGAAACCATTGTCTAGGAAGACTCACAGGGGCAGGAGGTGTCTGCCTCTGGGCCCTTGTGTCCCTCTACTTTCGGATGAGAATGTTCCATTGGCACCCACGAATTTCTAAACCATGAAGTGCTGCCTGTTGAATGTGGAGAGTTGACACTGGCTGCCAAGAGGCACTCAGGAGGTGGATTATGAAGAAGCCAGGGCCAAGGCAGGGGCGCTACTCACATTGCTGGAAAGCGCCGGGGGTGGAGGGCTGTCGGCAGGAATGGGGATCAGTTCTCCCAGCTTTAAAGAAAGTGCATCAAAAATGAAATATCAATTAGAAACTGTTCGCCTATTTTCAAAATGAAAAATGTCATTTACGGCAGTGCACAGTTATTTTTCCAGAAATCTGGAGGCGGTTTGTTAAAGGACATTTAAGAATTACCTGTAACTTTTTCCAACCATCTCGAACACGAATGAAGAACTCCGCGCTGTCCCTCAGATAGATGAATGTTCCTTCTATGACCAAATGTGCTTTCTGCAGCATGTCATCCATATTGCTGAATGCTGTGACCTGTCAGATTGGTTTCAGTTGCAAACACTGATGTTATCATTACAATACAGCCATGCCCTCTGTCAAGCCAACCAACAGCCTGCGCTCCCTTCCAATAAGAAGGCTTGCTGTATCATACTCCTTTAATAACCAAAGGTCAGTCTTTGTGATGTAACAAAAACATGTATTACCTTGAAACACAAACCTAACTTTTGTAGTCAGGGAATGAAAACGCAGCAAATAATACTCTGTGTGAGCAAAGATGTAACAATAGAGTTGTCTTTGATGGGTTTTGGTATTAGCAAAACCACCAGCAAGTTTTCCCACTTTCATTTCTTTAAAGCTACTTCATGGTATTAACTAAATGGTGTCATCTCATGCTGCTCCATAACAGGTTTCAAATTTGTTTGCACTTGGAATAAGAAATGCAAGCACGTAGGCAATTATACTTAGGCCTTAATTTTTGCCTAGCTTGGTAATTACAATATTTACTACATGATGGAAAATGGAGGCCTGCAATTGCTGTCTCAAAAACTGCCAAAAATTAGACAGCCATTTAGCATATCTAGAAGCACTCTTGGAAGCTGCATAAAGTCTACTAAATAGCACCCAATTTTAAGGAACTATCAGCCAAAAGAATTTTTATTTTAGCTGAAAAAATTATAAGAATTAATTTTCATCTCTCCTTGACAGTGACTTTATGCATCAAAATGGCTTAGAAGTTTCTCCCCACCAAGGAACCAAATATCAAAATGTCATCATCTGATATAGATTTTTGTTGTTGTTCTTTTGGTTTTGTTGTTTCCTTTGGCAGTCAATTTTTCTGAGTAAAATCCAGTAAAGACCAAAGGGCATTCCTGGAACTCCTAGTATCCCCCGGAGGTGCTGGCCTATCTTTCCATGCATTACTACAATCTTGGCAAGCCACACCCTGCCTCCAGGAACCACAAGATGGTGACATCTTTTAGCAGTCGTGAAGGCAGAAAGATCTAGAGTAAATATGACCAGCTTACAAGATCTACAATGGTAGAGTTTACAAACTTGTGATCATTTTTTAAAAACAAAATATGATTACTTCTTAGCTTAGGCAATTAAAGATTCACAGGGCAGAATTTCAATAATAAACAATTTTGTTTTCTGTACATTTTTATTTAATAAGTCAACTAAATAGATAATAAATTACTCTTCACTGTTTGTGGAATTGCACCAATTCTATTGTCATGGAGTCCAGATTCCAAAATAAAAGGGATGCCAGCCCCTACACATCACAGCCAAAGTTTTAACTAGATCCATCCATACCAGAACATTGACTACACACAGATTATGGCACTGACCAAATTCCTGGATCCAGGAAGTCCTGGCTGTCCTGGAGGGCCAGGTGGGCCTGGAAGGGCCACAGCTAAGACAAAGCAGAAACAAAAGTTACAAAAAACACAGACCTTAAAAAATGCTTCACATGCCAGGTGACTACTGAGAGGAGGAGTGTTCACAGCCCCATTCAGTGCTGTAAGAAATCTTACCTGACAACTGTATGCTGGGGTCCCAGACCCAGCGTGTGACTTAGGCCACACTGACTGGCTTAGCAAAGAGATGGGGTCCTTCAGTGTCATCCTAGATCAGTCTAGGCCTGAGACTTTTCAGGTGTATAAGTTAATAAGTCCCTTCTGTTGTATTTTGTAAAAGCAAGTTTTAAGTAGATTTTCTGTCACATGCATCCAAAAATATCCTGACTCATATAACTTTTCTCACCCAAGAGACAAGCATGTGACCTCTGCACAGAGGAAGTGGGCGCAGAAAGAGGAAGACAAGGGACTAGGCTGTGGGAGGGGGCTGGGGTATGCAGTCACAGTAGCTCTGCCTTTGGGGTTGAGTTCCCAGTTTGTCACTTCCCAGCTGTGTGATCATGAGGGGACAGTAAGCTCCCTGGCCTCCTGTCTCCTCTGTGAGGTATAAGTGAGCATTTCTTCTTTACTGGGCTGTGGTAAGAATGAGGGACATACAAATTCAGAATGCGCTTTGCAAATTGCACAACATTTAACTGGAGGTTCTGAACTTATAAAGAGTCATGGTATGCTTAAAAATCAGATCAAGGCCACTGCCCTCTTCCCCAGAAAAACATATGTGCACACAAACACTTCTACAAAAGTGTTAGTAGGATGCCAGATCCCCAAGGCATATTCTTGAGCTCTCCAGGAGTCCATGATTCACTACTGGAATGTCCCTGCTTTAGGCAAACCTGCGGAAGAATGCGCACTGTGCTCTTCCTCTGCCTCTCTAAAGCCCTGTCCCTGCTTCCACCTCCTGCACGACATCTGCAAAGTTCTTGGCAGAGTTAAGGGTGTTTTTACAGGTTCTGGTAAAATCACTATATGTGATACTTCAGGTCACTGCGATTAATGATATGTGCATGGTATGTGCATGTCTAGGTACAGGTAGTAAATGTCTAGAGGCTAGAGGGCTGGGGTGGGCTTGTATTTGAATCCCAGCCTCCTACTAGTATGTGTGACCTTGAATATGTGTCTTATCCTCTCTAAGCTTCAGTGTCTTCTTCCATGAAATGAGGTTTATAATATCCATTTCATCTTCCTCCGGGTTCTGGGAAGATTATATAAGATAATGGCTACCTAGGTGCTCTATCAACTGAGACTTGCCATATATTATGTGAGGGTATAATATGCAGTGAGGTCTCCTGGGCCCCCTAGTACAGCGTTGCTGTGGACAACAGTTTCTCTGCAGCCTGTGCTCTCTGCCACAGTCTCCACTTCCTATAACTTCAAGGCTTTATTCTTCATCATCTGCTGTTGAGATCTTTCCCTTCACTTCTACAACCACTTGGTTCCAGAAAGAGCTTTTTTTGTTTTTGTTTTTGGAGACAGGGTCTCACTCTGTAGTTCAGGCTGGCCTTGAACTCATTATATAGCCTAAGCTGGCTTCAAACTCACAGTGATTCTCCTGGCTCAGCCTCCTGAGTGCCACCACACCCAGTCTTACCAAATTCCTATGCCATCCTATTTCTTGGCCATAGGTGAGTGGTCCAAGGTTGGCACCTCTCTTGAGTAGGCCAATCACAATCCTTCCCTGGGACCTACCTCCCATTAGGACTTTTCGAGCTAAAACTGAGAAGGGAGGTCCAGATATTTATCTGGCAGAGGAAGCTGCATGCCGTCAACATCAGTAGTCACATCTCCCTTTGTGCAGAGGATGTGGTTTGAGGTGAGGTGGAGAGGCCTGAAGCCCATGCACACAGAGACGCTGAGGCAAGAGATGGCCTGAGAGTCCTTGCAGAGGACAAGTCCTTGGTCGTGGTCGTTCTGGAGTTCTAGCTGCCTGTCTTCCCCACAAATCGATTGTTCACTCTTGCCTTCACAGCCAATAAATTTCCCTTCTGCATGAGCTACTTTGAGTCATATTTCTCACTTGTAACCAAAAAAGCCAAGGTTGAGCCAAAGCCGCCACAGCAAGGTCACCTCCTGTAGAAAGCTTTCTCTGAGGCTCTAGACTACATGGATCCCTTCCAGGTACTCCTCCTGCACATGGCTCATGCATACCCAGTCAACAAAAAAATGACCTGTTCATCATCTTTATGCTAGTACAGGCTGAACAATGCTTATATAAAATGTTTGGGACAAGAGTGTTTCAGATTTATATTTTGTAGATTTTACAATATTTTCATATACATAATAAGATATTTTGGAAATAGGGACCAAAGTTTAGACACTGAATTCATGCATATATTTTATATGCAAACATGAAAGTAATTTATATAATATTTTAAATAAATTTGAACATCAAAAATTTAAGGTGTAAAATTTTCTTCCATTTGTGATGACGTGATGTCAGTACATCAAGAAGTTTCAGATTTTAGAATGTTTCAGTTTTGGAGTCAGGGATGTTCAACCTGTAGTATTGCCCTGTAGCATTGCTGCCCAACTTCTACATAGTAGAAATAAATGGCAGTGACTTTGAAGCAACTATGATCCAAATCTGAAACCTAAGACTAATGACTTTAGCTATGCAACCCCATTAGGATTCTGAATATCTCTAAGGTGTCACTTTCCTCACCTGTAAAATGGGGATGCAAATACTTTTCTTGAAATGTTGTTGTGAGATTCAACAAGATACTCTAGTAAAATGATTAGCAAAATTCAAGACAAGGATATTTTCTTTAATTTCATCCATTTTACATTCAAGGAACTGACTGAGGCTCCAGGGGATGAACTTATTTTTATACTGAAAGTTAAGAGTTAATTCTGGTCCTTAAGTCAGATTTTTGAGTCCCTAGGAAAGTGTTACAGTGACCAGAAAGGTTCTACTGTATATGAAAAGATGTTCAAAAGACAAAACCACAAGACAGGAATGGTGGTGCATGCCTGTAATCCCTGTACTCAGGAGGTAGGAGGAGTGTTGCAAGTTTCAGATCAACCTGGGCTACAGACTGAGTACAAGGCCAGCCTAAACTGCATAGCAAGACCCTGTCTTGAAAAGATAGAAAAAAAAAACCAAAAAACAAAAAACAAGACCACAATGAGGTATTACCTCATACCCATTAGGATGGATAGAATAAGAAAATGCAGTAAAAATATTGATAGCATTATAAAATATTGAAGATGATTTTGAAAATGATTTGGCAGTTTCTCAAAAAGTTAAGTGCCAAGTAATCACATGACCCAGCAATTTCACTCTTGGTATATGGCCAGGGTCATGAGAAACATACATAAAACCTTGTCTACAAATATCCATAGCAGCATTATTCATAATGGTTGAAAAATTGAAGCAACTCAAGTGTCCATGAGCAGACAAGTGAATAAATAAAATGTACAAGTATATAGTAGAATGCTATTTGACCATAAAAAGGAATGAAGTAGGCTGGGGAGATGGCTCAGTGGTCTAAGCTGAGGCGGGCAGCTACCTGGAAAGAGCAAGGACCTCAGTACCACAGGCTATGCCAATCTTGCCCTGGGCCCACTGAGCTGGCCACCGAAACCTGGCATGGTGGCCCATGCCTATAATTACAGAGTAGGGGAGGCTGAAACAGGAAGATTGCTATGAATCCAAGCGAGGCAGTGAGACTCTATACCAAATACATACATTAAAAAACAAAAAAAGGAATTAAGTGCTGATACATAGTTTGACACAGAATAACCTTGAAAACAATCTGGTTGAAAGAGGTGAGACCTCAAAGGCAATATCCTGTATGATTCTATTTATATACAATTTTCAAAATAGGCAAATTCAGAAACCAGAAGTAAATTAGTGGTTGCCAAGATCTGGGGGGGGGGGGNGGGTGCTAACTAGTACAAAATTTCTTTTTGGTGTGATTTCTTTTGGGTGTTCTAGGATAATGGTAAGGCTACCTGATCCTGTGAACGTGTTAAACACCACTGAACTGTACTATTGGAATTGGTGAATTTTATGACATATGAATTGTATCATAATTTTTAAAAAAGAAAAATAAAGAAAGTTCCAAAAAAGAAAGAAAGAAAGTTTCATCTAGGAAATAGTCTTCTGTTAGGCAGTGTGGCTCTGACAAAACCCCCAGCGGTGGTAACCCTGAGCATAGTTGGGGTGGATCATACATGGGAAGACACCACTCTCAGTACTAACCTGCGCCTAGGATAGCTGGAGGTCCTGGTGGTCCAGGAGGTCCTGGTGGCCCAGGGGCACCAGGTCTTCCAAAACCAGGTGGCCCAGGCTGGCCAGGAATTCCTGGGGGTCCTTGGGGTCCAACGATAGCCTCCCCTTTTTGTCCCTGTTAGGCACACAGTAATAGGACAAAGGACCATTACTCACTAGACACCCACTCACACACTCTCTTTTTTTTTCTTTTTGAGAATATTTGTAAACAAAGTGAATTACAAATATTGTTATCATAGTCACAATCCTGGGCACTGTTTCAGGGGGTGGCAGCCAGAATGAGCAGCAGATCTAGAATCATCAGGGCCCTGGAGATCACCCAGTCTCATCCCTATACAAGATGAGGGTACAGAGAGGAAAGGACTTGCTCCAAGTCCCAGTGCAAATTAAGGGCACAGCTAGAAGTAGAACCTGGTCTCTGGCTTTGCTCATTCTACCAGCAAAGGCAACTTTGGGACCAATGTCAATCATCTGGCTGTGAAATCAGTCATCTGGTCATCTCATTGGGAGCAAAGACTGATTTTTTTTCTCTTGTGGCTTAGAAAACTCTTATCCTAAGAAGACCAGGTCTGTCTAGGAGCTCCATCTTTAATAAAAATTCAGAAGAACCACATAGCCCTTCTAAAAATATCACCCTCACTTTTCTTTCTGTCTCTATCACCTGATCTGCTCCCCATTAGTAATTCTCTATGTTAATTAAATTTTTCCACCACTTAGGTTAATGAGGTATGATGCGGTTAGTGCCCGGAAGTTAACTAACTATATATAGTCTGGGCCACCTCCTCATCCTCCATAGGCCTCTTACAACTTCACCATCAGTCAACAAGCACTGAATTGGAGGAGCTGGCTTCTACTCTATCCTGCCTCCAACTTGACCAAGCCTGAACTCTCTAACTGCCTAATCTTAGTGGGAGCTTCAGGGACAGCCCTAAATCCTTGTGGAAGACGACTTGGAAGAGTCACTACTCACAGCCACGCCTGGATTTCCTGGCAGGCCTGGAGACCCAGACACAAAGAAGTTGTCATTAGAGTCTCCTTTTTCTCCTTTGAATCCCCTGTCTCCATTTTCCCCCTAAAAGAGAGAACACAGGAATATTTCCATAAGACTGACACAGATCATCTCTTACATAAACCAAAGAAGCTAGAAACAGTTTTTACGGTTTGACTGTATTCCCCCCAATTTCCCCAAATTCCATGTGTTCAAAACTTAATGCTCAAAGTCATGTGCTAACCTTTGGGAGGTGACTAGGACATGAGGATTTTAGATTCATGAACTAATGGGGTATCTAGGGAGTGCCTTTGTTATAAAAGTGAGCGCTTTCTGGCAACTCGTTGGTCTGGCTGTGTAATGCCTTGCACCACCCCAGGACCCTGCAGAGTCTCCAGCAACAAAAAGGCCTTTTATCAGATGTAACCTCTCAACCTGAACTGTGAGCTGAATGAACCTTTATTTGTACATTACTTAGGCTGTGGTATTCAATTACAGCAACAGGAAACT
This sequence comes from Octomys mimax, assembly GCA_002564305.1. Lineage (NCBI taxonomy): Eukaryota > Metazoa > Chordata > Mammalia > Rodentia > Octodontidae > Octomys > Octomys mimax. The sequence goes on from NDGM011093139.1 coordinate 8,582, forward strand.
GACTGAGGCCAAATGTTCAGTAGAGAATATTCACCTTCAAGCTGTTCAGAAAATATCTCAGGTAAGCTGGATCAACTGGAGGACCTGTAGAAGAAAGGCTTTATAAAATTCATGATCACCTTTTCAGAAAGTTAAAACAAGGATCTCCAAGTTGGTAATGATAATTTCCTACTGGAAGTCACCTTACATAGGTTTAGCTAATAATAGGGTTCACCCTGGGCTTAAAGACAGCTGTCATTCTAGGCCAGACCCTCCCATGCAGATTCTGTGGGACCCTGGACAAGTCCTTGGGTCTCTTTGGGCTTTGTTTTACACACAAACTATGAATAATTGGATATCATGGTCTCTCTTGATTATGGTCCACTGTGGACATGCCAAGCGCATGACTAAATCTCACCAGAACTCACAGCAGATTGTGGTCAGGCAGGTCATGGGTTAGTCTTACTCTCTGACTCAGCTACATTTTTTAGGAATAAAAATTAAAGCCAAGACCCAGAATAAGAGCTGGATTACCTGGTGGTCCTTGAGCTCCTTGGTCCCCTTTTTCTCCTTTTGAGCCAGGAAGACCCCAGGATCCTTTCTCTCCTTTAACACCTATCACCAAACACACACACATACAAGAAAGAAAACAAGACGGTGGAAAATCACCTTCATTCTATAAAAAAACTTTCTGAAATAAATTTTCAAACTAAGCCTCAGTAACAAAGCTTACTCAAACACTCAAAGGCCTCCCGAGAAGTCAGCAGGCATAAAATCCTTTATCAGACACATTTCCTGACCTTGAAAAGCTCAGCATGGTTGGAGAAACAGATGCAGCTCAGGGTAATGTAAGGCAGAAGGAAACATGTGCTGTCAAGGGGAGACCAACACAGTCCCATGAGGCCCAGGAAGGGCTACAATGAATTCTCCCTTACATGGTTCTCTGAGTATAGACTGAAGCTCAACCCTAGGTTAATCTTCCAGTCTCTGCTCTCCTAGGTCTATGTAGCATGATGCTGTGATCAGGGCAGGGGATGCTCCCAGGGGTGACCACACAGGGCAGCTAAGAGTGCCAAGGACTTATGAAGTTGAGTGAAGGGATGGCAACAGTGTACAACACACCCACCCACAGGAACAGTAAGAAGTGCTGCTCTACAGAGCTGGCCTCATGTGATACCTTGCCCTCAACACTTTACAGGGAAGGGAGCCTCTTGGGAGATCATCCCTTGGGAAGGGAAGTGAGCCCCATCCATCAAGACTGCTCTTGATGGATGGGATGAGCATGAAACTGTCAAATTCCTGGTTCCTGTGAGGTGTGACAGATAAATCTTTCAATGCTTTCAAGTTCAGAGATGGGGTCACAGAGCATAGACAAGGTTTGGGGACTTGGGAATCTCCAATGTGTAGCAAGACTATGAACATCAGAGGCATGACAATCTCCACTGGGAGTAAGCAGAGGTCTAACCATGTCTCTCTAGTAATGGAGGAGTGGCCGGAGATGGAGGGTCTCAGCATCATGGTCTGCAGAGCCTGATGTGTCAGAGAAGAAGACCATGAGCTCACCACACACTCCAGGATGCTCACCTGGGGAGGCAGCAGTAATGTCCAAAGTAAGCAGGAAGACAGGGTAGCATGTACAGCGTGTTCTATTCCCTCTCCTCTTCCCAGAGGAGCCCCCACAGGACAAAGGAACAAATGAGGATCTGAGAAAGCAAACATACAGCCCTACTCCCTCCTTTCCAAGGTCCACCTGGCACCAAGGGATAGGAGAGCCTTGAATAGGATCTGAGCACAGAGATTGAAAACAACCTGGACTTGGCAACCAGAAATAATAGAAAAACCTCAGGGTGTCACATGATCAGGGAGACACCACCTGGTGCTAGGGTAACAGTCAAGCTGGAAACAAGTATCAAGAGGGAATAAAAGCCACCCTATTTAAGCTGTAAGTGTTTATAGATTCCACACCCAAAAGGGAACACATGGAGTGACAGGGTGCATGGAGTCCAGAGATACTGCTCATGTACAGACCCCTTGTCCTGGCTTGTCTCTTTCTGATATGCCCTAGAGAAGCTTCCACATGTAGCCATGAATGCTGCTACTTCCTACACCAAATTGGAGCCAGTGCTTCCCACTCCTTCCTATGTACACACTTCCCCTGGGTGCTCAGCAGGTAAAGGTTCTGACTGGGGAAGCCCAGGCTGGGGCCGGGAGTTCTGCATTTAGAGCAAGCTTTATGGAGATGTGGATGCTGCTGGCTATGAATGTTGTGAGTCCAAGGCCTTCTATGCTCTCACAGATCTTTCCTGTCTTAGTTCTTGGTATCTCCTGTTACAGTTAGTTTTTAATAGTTACATTCATCTAACAGTTTCTAAGGCCCTGGACAACAGGAGGGCAGGATTTAGCGGTCTCAGCCCAGTGCATCAAATAATACCAAGCAAGGAGTTGGTATTAGTGAATGTCTTAGGAACAGATTAACGAGAGAATGAGTGCTTCCTCATTCTCTCAGGAAGTGCTGAAGCACAATGGAGTGCTTCCTGATGACTGGAAGGCTTAGCCAAGATGTGTAACAACATCAAACAGAAGTGTCTCACCCTACAACCTTGGCTAAACTCTCACTCCTCCCTCCACACACAGCCAGATCTTCCTGAAGGCTGCCTCTGTGCCCTGCACTGAACACATGAAAATCATTGTCTTCAGAGACACTAAGTCAGGAAATGTCCCAGAGAAACATCCAGTGAGACGTGTGTACCGTGGAAGGTGATGAGTTCTGGATCCTCTGGCTGTGTAGTACCAACCTGCAAAGAGAGAACAGCCAGGTCAAACGTGGGGACCCTGGCTGGGCACTAGCCTGGTCAGTCAGCCCTTATTCCTGGGGAATGTGGCAGAAGAGGCAGTGTTGAAGAATTCCAGGTCTTCAATTGGGAAGCCCGTCATGTAGCCAGGATAGAGTAGACAGAATTGAGATTCACTGGCCAAAACAACTGAGCAGAGGGGAAGCCTAAGGCTTTCAGACAACAAAGCATGGCAACAGTGAGCATTCTTGGCCTTCTTTCTTATCAGATGTTCACTTCGACTCATGCAAGAGACTCTGCACCGAAGCCAGGAGCGCACCCAGCACTGAAGCCAGGCCAGCCAACAGCTTGGCCACTGCGTGTAATCAAAGATGAGTATAAGCAACAGGTGCTGAGAGTAGTGGTAGCTAACCATGGGGCTAGCTATAATTAGATTGGGGGGTCTATTCTGGACTCCCCATGAAGTGCCAAGGTTTGGAGTCCAAGCTGTTCTAGATATTTCTTCCAAGATTCCTGCATTCCCTTACCATTAAGACAGTACCACCTGCCACCTTGTATTAAATTGTCCACTTTCACCTTTTTCCTAGTTGATATGTGGACTGAAGTGACCTATCAGGCATTAGGATCCTTTCATGTGGATGGACAGGGCCTGTGAGCTGCTCAGGGAGTACCAAGAGAAGATGGGGACGAGAAGAAGGGATCTTCACCAAAGAGCGCTTCTATGTTAAAGATAAAGGTGGCAGCACCAAGCTGATTCTGTGCAGTGGGGCTGATAGGTTCCTCCACCACAGGTGTGAGCTGCTAAGTGCTATGGTGTCAGAAGGGCTGAAATTAGAAGGGCTTTGTGAAATGTTGGAAGTGTTTCAGTTTGAAAATGTTCACCTGGAGAGCTGGTCAGAAAATGTCTATGCCCCAGTTCCCATGGTGGCAAGCCAGGCAACATGAAATAAATAAATCAGCCAAGATGCTCAGAGCCCATGAAATTCTTTTAAATACTGTAACTCCATCCTCCCAAAAGCCATTGCTGCTGTAAAAGGTCCCAGAGTAGACTGTGGTAACTGCAGTAGTATTTTCATAGCACCCTAAAGTTTGTCAAGTGCTGTCTCATGGTTGGCCCAATTAAAGCCTGAGATTATGTAAGTTGGGTGGGGCTTCTGACACTCAGCACTGTGGGGCCCAGGCTAGCTGCTGCCTCTTGGGCTCTGGTGTCTCCAGCATGTCAACAACTAGTTGTAGCAGTTGCTCAGAAGGTCCCACCAGCACTGTCGCTCTTTGTTTCTCTTCAGACTGTAATATAAACAAGGCCTGGATTACTGCTGCCCTCACATGCAGTTGGGAATTAATAGGCCCCTCACCACATACATAGGTACATCTTGCCCTCTGCTCTCCAGACCAGAGCTCTTGGGCCCTGGCTGTACACTTGAATGCCTCAAAGGCCAGACACGACGTCTATCAGGAGAAACAGCCACACTACACCGTTTTTCACACATTGGTGGAGTCTCATCACCACCTCCTACAGGTATTAATTATGAATCCACTTCAAAGACTTTTCTACATTATAATTTACATGCTCCAGAGAGCAGAGACCATGCCTGTCTAGTTCACTCCTGGGTCTGTGGGGCACAGCAGAATATTCAACACTGGGAAGTACTCAATAAATATTTGCAGCACGAATAAGAATGATTATGTGCTATTTCATGACTCATGGCTGTGCACAGAGACTGGCCCACCTTCCGAGGTTTCCCCACAGAAATAAGACTTTCTTAATAACATGGGTGAACCCCCAGAGATGGTGCTGAGGGGCCAGGCAAGCACGCCTGTACTTGCTGCTTCGTAGTCAAGAGACCTGAGTCATGATCCCAACTCCACCATGGTCAGCAACCTTGGACCAGCCAGTGAGCTCCCATGAGTCACAGTTTGTTTCCCTGTGACAAAGGGAGAGAGATCAGCCCTGCCTTGCTGGGCTATGCACTGTGATCACTGGCAAGGGCAAACACAGTAGTTATACACTTTAGCCCTGAAGTTTTCTGTGTAGAAACTGCAAGTTACCATTGGCATTTGTCTGTTTGTAGTGCTGGGGATTGAACCTAGGGCCTCCAGGATTCTAGGCAAGTATTTTGGGTCTGTTTTCCTCCATTTCACATGGCTCCAAGCATAAAGCTAGCAGAGCTACATTAAAAAGACATCACTTTATGGACTGCATTAAAAGCAGCCAGGGTGAGCAACCACCCATGACCCAGGGTATCTCCTTGCTGAAGTTCACTGTCTAGAGATTCTAGTCACTTAAGCATCTGCACATGGGTGACAGAAGACTGGCAGGGGGATATCTTGGAATGGACAGGCCTAAGACCAACAGTGATCTTTTTCTCTGAGTGCATTTCTGAGAAAAGCCTGCTCCTGGAGGTAGTGGCTATGTGCTACTTACTGGCATTTTGCAGTGTGGCCGGACAGGTATTGGGAACACAGCCTGTGAGAAATAGAACAAGAGAGCTGAGGCCACCAGGATGCCTGACTCCCGCTTAAGGCAGTGTAGTGCCCATTGATTGATCCCTCCCACACAAGTCCCCCAGTCCCATTCCAACTTACTCCTTTGATGTTAACCACAGCTCCAGGTGGTCCAGGGGGGCCTGGAGGACCAGGTAGGCCAGGTGGACCCTGGAGGGAGAAAGGATAGGATAGGCCATGTCGGAATTCAGGTGCTGGGGATGCGGAGGCAGTAGCAGGACACTTTCCCCAGTTCTCGGCAGGCACTCCATGAGGAAAGGCGGGCCTTCAGTCTGAAAGTAAGCACCTTTTCTCTCAGATAGACAAAGCCTGTCCACAGAGCACTTTTACGTTCGTGACCCCGCCACCTCTTCATAACAAACAATGGAGAAGACAGCTCAGCAAATACTGTCCCTGGCTGACCCAGGAAGATAAGATGAAGCAACCTGCTCAAAGTCACAGAGCAACTCACAGCAAACAGACTGAAAGCCAGATTCCAGCTTCCAGAGCAGTACTCAGTTGGCACTATCAGCACATCCCTAGTGTGGAAGTGCCTGGGGAGAGCCTAAGAAGTGAAAATTAAGTGTAAAACTCTTGCTGGATAGTCCAATCATTTTCAAAGGCAGTCAGCCTGGCCTTAGTATCATGCCACATCTCCTTCTCCTAGCTGAGAGGAGGACCTCAGGGTCTGAAAGCTGGGACTCTGATGGGCACACAGCAGGAGACTACACCGGTCACTTTAAGGAAGGTGCCAGTTTACCCAGTGGTACCTGTGGGCCAAGTGAAAGTGAGTCAGACCTGAAGGCTTTGGGGAATTTGTGTTCTGGATTTCTAGACATTCAAACAGACTGTAGTGGAAAGAGAAGCAGCAACGAACACAGGATTGTGTTTTCTTGCTGGTTTGTGCTTCAGCGATCAGTACTTTTGGTGGGGGACTTCATGTCTATCAGCCCCAGTTTCCCATGGGGAAAATCATGACCCTACAAGCACACCTCATGGGATAGTTAGTTATCACCAAGCTACTGAGCTACTGTCTTTAAAAGCATATTGTAAGAAAGAACACCAAGATGGTAGAGTGGTGAGCAGCAGAGAAACAGCTTCCCTTGAGAGCTGCCATCCAGATACTTGAATACAGCAGCATGTGGAAGACAAGAAGAAGGAAGTGGGTCCCCTGGGCCAGGAAGGATCTGAAGCATGAGTGGAAGCCCACTGGGCGAGTGAAGAGAGAAAATTCAGTCAAGAACAAGGAGGTAGCTTTTAGGTGCCTTCTCCCTAAAATGAGATTGCATGAAAGGAGCGTTTCAAACCTGGGGACACACGTGACTGCTGGTGATCCCAAAGGCCTCCACTGAGAGACACATCATGGAGGGGAGCAGCAGACATGGAGGACTGCACTAGCTGGTGGTGAATGCTTAGAGCTCAGTCATCCTGTGAGAGGGCAATTGGCTGGGAGCCATCTTGGAGAGGGGCCAGCTCAGCTCAGAACTCAGAATGGTTGAGCGCTCCACCCAGCAGCTTCCAGCTGGGTTCAGGCTCACAGGTGTGCTCATGGCTGCAGGCCAAATGAGTCTGGCCTTAGCCAGAAGGTGCAGGTTTGCTGAGATTATCTAATACCCTGCCAAAAAGTTACTGCTGGCTTGCTGGGATAAATCCACATGGATCAGGACTCTGTCTCCATACAGTCAACCAGTAATAGCATGGACATTTTCTTTTCTCTCTCTCCCTCTCATTTGTTTTTTGTTGTTGTGGTGGTTTTGTTTTGGTTTTATCTCCTTCACTGTTTTTATATGAGTGAGAACATAGTTTCTAGCCTCTTTGTGTTTGTGGTTCTGTTCTGTTCTTTTTATCTCTCCCTTCTGTCTTTCCCTCTAGCCTTCTAGCCAGTTTCCCAAAGTTAATGTGATTTCCCCTTTGTCCCTCCAGCCTTACTTCAAATTTCTTTCTTTTCTTCCACTTCTCTATTTTCTCCCTATCCCATTTTAAATTTTAACCTCTGAAAGGAAAATTGACATATTAAGGACTTGTATACTGCATATAATTTGCTGGTTTGTTTTAGATTTCATAACCACAAATCTAGTTCATATGGTTAAATGTGGCAAATTAATGGTTAGCTTAGTCTGTAATTTTCTAAGCTGTCATTTCTGATGACAGCACTATAGCTAGAAGTGACATAATTATTCTTTTTCACACTTAATTGTTCTAAATAGCTGTTCTTTCTGATATTCCAAGATTGAGATTGACTAAGGGTCACAGAAAATACTGAGGCAAAGTGTCAGAGAACCAGGCCCTGAGCCAAACAGGCAGCAACCTCCCATCCCCAACAAACTGAAGAGGTAGGCTCTTGCAACAGACTCAAAACCCAAAAACCAGCTACACCTGGAAGATAACTAACTCAGTGAAGTAGTCATTTCCTAAGGGTTCTAAATACCCTAAATACATTTCCTAAGGGTTCTCATTATGTATGGTATGAAGCAACATACCATACATAATTTACAAGCATCAATCCAAAAATTAAGCTAAAAGAGAAAAGAAAATGAGAAGACACTTGAACAAGACACAACCCCAAACATCCAATTCACCAAAGGCAAACCCAGGGCACAGTGAGGCAGGACAACCTGAAAGCCACCCACTTGGGTCTCTCTTAAGCGGTAACAACAAAGCAACTGAATGAGGCTCTAGACAAAATGAAATCAGAAATAATTTCTCAAATGAATACAGAGGTGGTGTCCAAAATGCAAACCACGTTTAGTGACTGTAGAAAAGATACAATCAAAAAATGGAGGCGCTTAAGAAGATTACAGAGGCTAGGATGCTCAGCATAGGAAAAACATGGACTCCATACGGCCTATTCAAGTGAGTATCCCACAGAACAAAAATTCCATTGAAAGTATCTGCAGCAGATCAAGCCACCGTGAGGACAGGATCTCAGACAAAGAAGACAGGTTTGGTTGGGGTTAGCGTTCATCAAAGGAAAGATTTCTTAATAATGGCTGGGAATGATGAAAGATCAGTCCAGCAGCTCCTAGATGAGACAAGGAAGAACAACTTCAGATTGATGGGAGTCAATGGAAAAGCAAAAAATAGCACAAATGATATTTTTTTAAAAATTGGTCATAGACATCATGGCAGAAAACTTCTCTGACAGAGAAAAAGAATTTGACATACAGTTAAGTGAGGCCTAGAAAACTCCAATTAGTCATTCTGAGAAACAAACAAACACCTACAGCCAGGAATATCATAGTTAAGATTTCATAAGAATAGAATCTTAAAATCTGTTTGAGAAAGAAACCCAAATTACTTATAAAGGAAAATCCACCAGAATCACAGATGACTTCTTAGCACAAATCCTCAAGTCAAGGAGAGCTTGGGGTCAAGTATTTCAAATTCTAAAGGAAAACAACCTTCAACCCAGATTAATGTACCTTGCAAAACTATCTTTCAAAACCAATGGAGAAATAAGATGCTTCCATGACAAAGAACATCTGAGGAAATTTATGGCCACCAAACTAGCACTCCAAAATATTTTGAAGGCTATTCTAGAAAGAGATAACAAGGACTCCAATTCAATGTGCTCTGGACCCCAAGGGCCCAACCCCTCTCGGCATCCCCCAAGGGCAGTCAGTGGTTGTGGCACTCACCGGCATCATGATTCCTCGATCTCCTTTGGCACCCTTGAGGCCATTCAGTCCTGGGCGACCCTGAAGCCCATAGGAGACACTTTGGTAAATCCCCTGCCCAGGGACCAGCCAGGCCACTTGCTCCACCCTTTACATCTAGTTCTAGGAACACGGATACCTACAGGTCGTCCAGGGAGGCCAAATTCTCCTTTGTGTCCCGGTGGTCCTTTGGGTCCCTAGAGGCAAAACAAACATCAGACTAGAAAATAAGAGGAATTCAAAGTGCAGAGAGGTGTGGGGGCCATGCTTGTTTTAGTGGGCAATGGCAACTGAATCCTGGAGAGGAGGAAGGAAAGTGAAGAATAATTACAAAGTAGCCATCTATTCAGCTCCTGTTCTCCTACCTCCACTTCTCTTCTAGAAGCAATTAGCCCCACCGGACACCCCACTTCCTTCAGACTGTACCTCATCCAAGGTTCTGGATCCTCACCAGCAGTGCTGACTAAGGAATACGAAGTCTGCATCTCAGGGCCTCCGTACCCAGATGTCTGGGTACAGTGTTGGCTCAGAATGTGGACCTTTACCCTACTTATTTCTATTTGTGTCTGCCCTGTCTCTCCAAAAAATGGCAGGTTTAAAGTGAAAGCCTTCTAAATCCTTTCTGCCACCATTAACACAGTAGTCATGCCATGAACAATTGCAAATAAACACTTCACTGAAACAGGATCTACCATAAAATTCCCATCCACCTCACTCTTAAGGAAGGAGTTACCAGACTATAGCCCATTTGTTTGGCAAGTTCCTGTACAATACTTCCCAATGTCCATGTGCATGAGAACTCCTTAGATCCTGTTAAAATGTAGATTCAGTGTGTCAGGGCTGAGGTTCTGCATTTCTAACAAGCCCCATGCAATGGCTGGTGATGCTGGAGCCTGGACCACCCTTTGAGTAAAAAGACCCCGGTGCATTTGCAAAGGAGTTGCAAGCTAGTCACCAGGGCCACAGTTAGCGCATATGGAATCTTTATGCAAATTAAAAGGTGCCCTTACTGACTGTGTTTGGCAAGCTGTGCACAAGCTGGCCTTCAGTGGGACTACAGCCACGGCCATCTGCAGTTGCCTGCTGGCCCTGATGCTATTTGTATTTGCTATGCTACGAGAGGTTACTGAGTAGTTAACCAGTTGTGAACAAAAATCTTCCAGTCTGCCTTAGCTCTCAGCTACCCTACTCTGGGTGTCCATTCTGCCTGATTCAGGGACCTCAGGCCTTAGAAGATCTTTCAAAAGATGCACCTTGGAGATTATGGACCATTCATCAAGGATGCATCTGTTATGCAATGGTATGATCCTTTTCACCTAGGCCATAGATGCAGCCTCAACCCATCAACCCTCATGTGGAATTCTGCGGCTCATAATACTCAAAAGAATCAAGGGCAGCTTGGTCCTTGAAAGCTTGCTATGCAGTGGAAAGAATATGAATGTCTCTTCTGCGGGGCTGGCCTGAGGTCCTTCACCCGCCATCTGCAAGCCACGTGACACTGGGAGGTTACTTGACCATTTTGAGCTTTGGTCTCCTTATGTGCAAGACAGGGGTTCAAGCTGGGTGCAGTGGGAAATGCCTCTAATCTCAGCACACTGGGAAGCTGAGGCGTGAGGACTGTACATTCAAGTCCAGCCTGGGCAATTTAACAACTTAGCAAGACTCTACAAAATAAATAAATAAATAAATAAATAGACTGGGAATGTAGCTTAGTACAAAGGGTCCTAGGTTCATTCCTCATTACTCCTCCCCCTCCAAACGCAGATCATACAAGGGCGTTCTGATACTCAGTTGAGAGTGGTGAGGGTAAAATGATAGGACCTACAGGGTTTCAGGACAGGGTCCAACTCACACTACATGCTCTCCCCGAGTTGTATTCATTTTGGGGGAGGAGTGTGTGACTGAGCAGTTTAGGGCTTATCTTTGAAGGAAACAGCAGTCATGAAAATTGTCTGAACACCTACATGTGCCACAGACTGTAGGGCAGCATAGCCAGAGGGGCCTGTCACATCATCTAGTCTTAATCCCATGTCTTCTAAGTACAGATGGGCAAAGAGAGTTCCAGAGAGAGAGGAGGGCCTGCTCCAGACTTCACAGCAAGTGAGCAGCAAATCCAGAGTCCAAAAAGCCCAGAGACTGTCTAGGGTTCCTTTGAGGGCTTCCCTGGACATGGGCAATCTTCACTGGGCAAGCACCAAGGTGTAACTCTGGGAGCTCACCACCACTGATCCCCTTTTTCCTGGACACACAGCCCTGCCACCTGTGAAAGGCCCCAGAATCTGAATTCTAGCAGATGGAATGTGCTAGAGGTGACGTCCTCCAAGGCCTTTTCTCATACCCAGTCCCAGCCTGCAGGCTGCTGGTGTGACACAGGAAGGCAGAGTTACAGAAGGAGTGTAACCCAAGTGCTGGGTCCCTGTTGGGGCTTGAGGGGCAATGGGGAGCCACCACAGTAGATTTTGCAAGTGTGACACTATCTCTTGCCTTAGTCACTCGCTGAAATGCTTGTGTAACTGCAGTTTTCCCACTCCAAGATGCACAGGTTTTATCACATCCTTGTACTTGCACTGTGGAGACAACTAGGTTTAACTGAGCCCAAGTATGCTACATGCTGCAAAGCCCAGGCAGCTGCAGCTGAGTGACGCTCTGGCTCACCATTGGTCCAGGGGCTCCGTGCAGTCCAGGCTCTCCCTAAAAAGGGAGATAAGACTTGTCACTCAGAGGAATGTGGGTGGAAGCACAAAGACAGGAAGCCAAAGATGTGTGCCTCCAGGACCTGGTGACATCATTACCTTTGTCCCCTTCAGTCTTTCCAAAGGGACGTCACCTGTCAGGACGGCGCCTGGCTCGCCCTTCTCGCCCTGCAACACAGAAACACTTCCAAGTCAGGCCTCTTCCTGTTACCTTGTCCAGAGGGTCACTAGGATCTGTCGGTCCGTCCTCCATAATTCCTCACCTTCATCCTGCCTTTCTGGTCCCTCCAGCCCCACTACTCCCACATGATCTGTCATTCAAGTGTCGTGCCTGTCCCCTAGGAGACTGGATATTCCCAGAACTCTTCCTTCTGGGTACCACTATGCGAGAGCATGGGCCACAGTGGGCACAGCCCTCTAGAGCTCCCACTAGCCAGCCGCCCCCACCTTTAGCCTTGTGTCACCCTAGCGGGGGTGACAGCAAAAGCAAAAGCACCCCACCTTTTGCTGCTCATAGGTTTGAGGGCTTGCTTTCCTAACAACTTGACTTGAGCTCTATCCCCACCAGAAACCTCTGTTCTTGTTTAAACAGCTGAAATTGGGAGTGAGAGGAGGGTTTAAAACACCAGGGGCCTCTCTTCACACAAGAGCCTCATATCCCCGTGGGCAAATTTACCTCCAAACTCCAAGTTTCTGTGTAAACACAAGTAGTTGGTCAGGCAAAGCTATTCCAGACACTCAGAAAGAGGAGAGGGAAATCTGGAGCAAGGACAGCCCAATTCTGTCTTTAGTAGGACTGTCAACTATCCCTGGAGGCTCTGAGAACAAGGCCAGGTAGAGGAAACTTCTACAACCCTCAGAGGCCTTGCTGGCAGTGGGGGCGGTGAGTGGGGCCATGTAAGCCTCCTTTTGACAGGGCTGGAAGCAGCCAGGCAGCAGTGCCAGAGTGGGCAGAGCAGCCTCTTCTCCACCCCCCAAGGCCCACACCTGGTATTTGGATCTTACCACTCCACTGGTGAGGAAAGGCAGTCCTGAGCACGCCAGCAGCAAGAAGAAGCAAAGCACAAAAGCGTTAGGGCCAGAGTGAGAAGAGGCACATTTGCTGCCATGACTGAAGCAAAGCTGCCTGCGTACTTGTCCTGGTCACTCGAAGTGGCAGATGGGCAAGGACAGAGGCTGCACATCAGACCCTCTAGACACAGCTGACCTTGCCACATAGGACACAGAGCTCTGGAAAAGCAAAAACTATTCTTGCTTAATCCAGCCTCCTCCTAAACCTAGGGGTTACCTTGGCCTTATCTCATTTCTGCTGGCCTGCAGCAGCAAAAGCCCCCAAGACATCCTTGCCTGGCTTCAAATTTTTGCCCAGAACATAGTCCTTGTCCCAGAGCTGTGGTCCTTCAGATGCTGGGGCCTCTCTCCTCTTTGGAGACCAGTGTAACATGGTGGGAGAGGGAAGGATAGAATCCTAACAGTCCTTCTTCCCAAAAAGCAGGCCCCTCCATCTCCCCCATAAGGAGCTAGCTCAAGGGTTCCACAAGCTCACCCACCCTTGTTCTGTGCAGATTTCCACCACAGCAGGCTGTCCACTGTGCATTGTCTCTCTGCCCTTAGGAGACAATGGATGGAAGAGGGATAGGATGAGTATACAGATGGATGGGTGAAGAAATGGGTCTGATCCAGGGTCCTTGAGATCTGTTTGTGTATGGCACTCTCCACTGTCATCTATAAAGCCCAACTGAGAAATTAACTTTAAGAAGCCAGTGTGGAAGATACTAGGCCACTTTTGTACCCCGGGAGTTCTCAGGAAATGCCCCGCATACTAAGTATTTATTCCAGATTCTGGACCTTGACTGCCATCCAACTGCACAGTGTGTCAACTTATAATTTCCAAATATCAGCCATTATTTTATTCAGTAATTATATATTCTTTCACCTAACAGGCATTTCCAATGTTGTTTGCGCACCAGGCTCTGTGCTGGCACCCAAGCTATAGAAGAGCCTGTTTTTGGGGAGCTCATATTTTAATGAAGATGCCCGACAGGTGGTTAGGCAAAGCACAGAGAAAGTGAGACCAGCATTCAAGGGGGTGTTGAGCTGTATTCGCTTTCCAAATTATTGTAAAAATCAACTTCACCCCAATGGGGAAGAGTGAACTTCCCCATGGAGGAATTCTGTGATTATATAAATTAACAGCAGGAGAGTGACTGCAATAAGCACAGCCCTTCTTTAGAACCTGACGAAATATTCTAGAATTAGATAGTGGTGGTGGTGGCTATACAATGATGTGAATGTACTAAAAAGTTAATCACACAGTATAACATGATTAATTTGCTGTATATGAACTGTTTCTCAAAGAAGAAAAAAGGGAAAGGCTATGTTTAGTCAGTTGGAAATGGTTAGCAAATTCAAAAGCACAATCTCAGCTGGATACCCTAATCCCTCTTACCTGTTCTCCTTTGAGTCCTGGAAAGCCAGGTAAGCCAGTGTCACCTTTTGGTCCTCTAGGGCCCTGGAAGGAATTATTGGAACACAATGTGTTAGTAAGATTAAATTCTTTTACCAATCTGAAAGAACACAGCATGCCATTCCCCAGGTAAGCTAACCATGGCATTTTCTCAACTTTGAGAGGCTCAGAGATTGTGGCCTGGTAGAGGCATCCAGGCCTACACTTCTTTGAGTGTTGGGCGATGGCACTGTGGAAGGACGGGTGGTCCTGCTGTTATCAGCCCACTGCCTCGAGTCCCCCATGGCTTCCCAGACCTTCCTGCAGCTCACCTTCACCACATTCACCCTCCAAAAATTTTCCTGCCTTACCAGCTCCCTGTTACCTACAAACGGGATCCAGCATCTGACACCTAAATCCATCCCAGCCAGGTCAGAATCAGCCTTTCCTCTTCCATGCCACAGGTGTGACCGCCTCATGGCCTCTGAACTAGTGCACATGCCCCCCCACCACAAAGCCAAACTCCACACCCAGCCAGATGCCACCTCATCTCAACTCCAAGGAACACTGAGTGTGACAATGGCTCTCTTGGCCATGACATCTAACCCCAAAAGACATTTCAACATGTCATGGATATTTAACTTTTCCCAAGCTCTGCCTTATCTTTCGCATGAAAAACTGAGCTATCCACGATGGTGGTGGCTTCCACATATTTGTGATTATTTTTCAGGAAGGAACCACTTCTCTGCCTTTCTTTCAAATCAAGTCTTGAATGAACGCCCAGTACACAAAATATTTCAAATGGAGCTCTCCTCAAAGAGAGGCTCAGTGCCCTGCATCCTGCCTACTGGGTTCCTTCCTCCCTCCCTGCAGTGGTTTGGAGGCTCTGTGGAGGAGGCTGGAGTCATTCTGAGCACAGAAACCCTCAGAAGAAAACATGTTCCAGAACATGCCCTAGGCCATGGCGCAGCTGCACTAGGGCTGGAGCTCAGAGGTCAGGCCTTTTCTCCTTCCAACCAAGAGGCCGGCTCATGGCTACCACTCTCTTTGGCCTTTTTGTTTTGTGACAGTGCTGAGGATTAAACCCTGGGCTTCCTGCATACCAGGCAGGCACTCTACCACTGAGCCACATTTCCAGCTGGTCTGTGTTTTTGAGTCTAGTTGGCATGTATTTTTGATGTCTTCATACTTTATGCTCCTTTAGAAAATGTAAAAAGTTCAGGAAAGTCTAAGGAAATAGAAAGAGATCACCTATTGATCCACCATTAAGAACCAATTTTTATTACAGTTTTGATAAATTTCCTTCACTTGTCCTGGGAGTAGTGCATGCCAATAGTTGGCATGAGGCCTTTCAGACCAGCAATGTCTTGGAGAAACTGTGCAGCATCAGTTGTGGCCAGACCTTTGGCTTCTGCACAACTTGAAGATTTAAACAAAAATAGTTACTTTCTACACTGACACACATCTTCACCTTCCAAAGCCCCATAATGGTACGAACACAGACTACCATTACACTACTTTTCTGTGGTTCCCTCTCCCTGTTCTTCTTTCGAGTGATACCAACCTTATTTCTTTAGGCACTATTTAGACTATACCTACTTGAAATACTTGATTCATCTACTATCATTCATAGCAGCCAACTGCTGGCTCAGACTTTGATCCTGGCATAGAGACATGAGTAGGACCTAACCCTCCACAAGCTGCTCATGGAGTGGTGGAGGAAAAATAAACACACACAATGGCACAAATAACTGATGTTTAATACAGAAAGAATTACCAAGAATGGTGAGGATAATGCCTTATGTAGGGACTCAAGGAGAAGGATACTTGGAGTTGGGAGCAAGGAGAAAACAATGAACAAGCAGACACAAACACATGGTCAGGAAGGGATGGAGAAAACTACTCCAAGTAGAAGAAGAACACATCTAAGGGGTACAGATGGAGGAAGGTTACTAAGGTACTTACTGGGAATCCAGGCAGCCCAGGCAAACCGTCAGGTCCCTGTGACGCACCAAAGACAAAGAATTTTCAGAGTCAGAGGAGAAACAAGATGGTGCCCTATGGTGGGGCCCCTCCCTCCCAGCCTGATTGCATCTGGTGAGCTTGATGTCCCATTGTGTGGAGAGTCACCATGTGCATGGAGTCACCAGTGAGCTAGTACTGAAGGCACATGCTATACTGGGGCCACTCAGACTAGCCATTTGCAAAGACCTGGGACATGAAGAATTTGTGCTTCATTACCCTGTGCAGGGTGTCTACCTGACACCCCCAGGCACTTGTTGCTACTGAAAGTATAGGAGTTTGACAGAAGAAAGACAGACAGAAAGAGGGGCAGGAAGGAAGCAGGCAGAGAGAGAGGGAGAGAAGGAAGAAAAGGAAGAGAGGAAGGAAGGAAAGAGAAAAAAGAAGAGGAGAGGAGAACGAGAAAGAGGGGGGGAAGAAGGAAAGAAAGAAAATAGAAAAAAGAAAGGAAAAATGAGTAGATAGAAAAAACTGCTACTGAGTACAATAAAGTGTGATCCAGCACTGGGGATAAAGGGGGCTGGATTCACCTAAGGCCAAGCTAACAGCTGGGAAGAGAGAAGGAAAGAAAGGGAGGAGAATCCTGGTGACACAGGCAGACAGGGCCCAGGGACTAGCACTTCCAAGATACCTACTCTTCTGTGTTGAGCTATATGTGTCTTGCTACAGCTCTATCCCAAACCACCCACTACCTGAAACCTCTAATAGTTTGGAAATAACAAAGACTCTGTTAATGAGTTCCTGTTTACTAGCTCTTTTGCCGCAAGACTGATTACTGGGGTCTTTTGGATGGTATTTTATTTAATTTATTAACTTTTTCCTTCACCCTGAACTATTCCCTTGGCTCCTTTCTTTTTTTGAAATGGGTTATCACTAAGTTGCTAAATTGCCCGAGCTAGGCTTAAACTTGTGTTCCTCCTGCTTCAGCCTCCCGGGGTGCTGGGACTACAAGTGTGCACCATCACACTTGGCTTGGATGGTATATTAATAGCAATCAAGGGAGGCTGGTGGTTGCAGTACGCAAGAGACAGCAAGGTCAGAAACCCAGGAGCCTCTCAAGTAACCGCAGGGATCTTGGGCAGACTCTGGTTTGCCTCCAGGTTATGCATGGAGGTTATCCATGGCCAACCCCATGGTCTAGAGGCTACCTGCTCTGCACAGCTGCAGAGGCGTAAGCTTGTCTCCAGTGTGATTTACACAGATACGCCAGTGTACAGAACAGTTTCACACTCCTTGCTTCCTATAAGCTGCCCAAAGCCTGGCCCAGCACTATTGAGAAGAGAATCAGGGTAGGGAGGAGTGTATAACCCTGAGATTCTAAAAACCTAAGTTTTTTTTTTCTTCCTGGTTCCCAGCAGATACAATGGGAATTTACTGTAGTGGAAGCAGTAAGCTTCCTCCCTCACAGGTCTTGTTATGCCGTGAGTCAACTCTGAGGACTTTGGAAGTTACATGACTTTCTTGTGTGTGAATTTCCTTATCTCTAAAGTGGCCCTAGAAAGATGGAAGCAAGTCAGTTTCTCAAGTGCTCCAGTTTCCCCACTAGCCCAAGGGTAGCTCTTGCTGTTCTGTGAAATGAGACAATGTGGATAAAAGCATGGATGCCAATTTATCTGTTACTGGAATTCTTGGACTTCTGTTTTATCTGATGCACAGGACCAAAGGCTGCACTAGGCCACACTGGGCACAACTTGGTGCAGTCATATTAATGTGACATCAACTCCTCAGAAATGCAAAGTTCCCTTTCTAGTCTACTTTGATGTACCCTAGCTCCATGCACCAACAGCTACAAGAGATTCCAAGCCAAGATGGCATTGTTTCAACAGGGTTGGAAACCTCCCTGTAGGGCAGCAGTGAATACAAACCGGAGGCCCTAGGAGCTCAGGAATGTCGGAGAAATTCAAGGATCCATGAGTGATGTTGATCAAAGACTGGAAAGAAAAGAAAAAAACCAGACAATGAGGACAAAGAATGGCATGTGTTCCGCCTTGTTTCTGGCAGTGAGGCATTGGCTGAAGTCATCCAGCATGGCATACATTGGTAACACCCCAAAGCCAATGCCAAACACATTCAGCCCTCCTGCTTCCTATCCAACAACTCTGCCTTGTCACGCTCCTCTTTTAATTAACTTTTAAATGACACATTATCTGCACACCATATATATACACCCACAGAAAGCATACAGTGTTGGTGTGTGTGTTCATGTGGTTAGTTTACATAAATGGCATCAGGCTTATGTATTATTCTCCAACTTGCTTTTTTCACTCAACCATATTGCGTGGAGATCTTTCCATGTAGAATTTTGGAGTATGTCTATTTTTAGTTTCAACAGACTGCCAAAGAGCCGTTCAAAGGGGCTGTGCAATTTACACTTGCACCAGAAGCTTAAGAGAGAACCTATTTCCTCACAGCCCTATCCACCCAGTATTTTTAAATTATACTCTTTTTCCCACTCTACTCATCCTTTTCTCAGTTACTTGGAACTTTTTGTCTTTTGGTTGTCTACTAGCATGATGCTTCTTCTCTCAGGAGGGTCACAATTTTTTGAAACTACAGTGGCTCAATACTGAGTTCGCCACGGTCTGATCCCTGCCCACGTTCCAGTTTTCCCTCCAGATTTCCATCACTCTCCTGCCCAACCCCCTGCAGCCAGCTCCTGAGTCCAGTGGGGCAGAGTCCTAGTCTCTGCCTCAGCTCAGGCTATCCCTCCTGCTTGAATGCTGGAAATCCTGTCCCTCACGCCTCCCTTTCAAGATCTGTCTCCGTTCTTCAGATGTTGCCCAGAGACACTCCCTCCACAGTCTTCCCTGATTTCCCATATCCCAGACCATCTTTCTTCCCATGGCCCTACATTGTCACAGTTATTCTCCTGACTTCACAGAGGGCTTTTTGCACTTCACTATCTTCATATGCACAGCACCTCAGACAGACTTGATGCCCATGAGTATTTGTGCCAGAGTGGTGCTGACAGAAATAGAGAATTAAATGACATCCAATTAACAGTGATGAAAGCCTGCCCTACATGCCCAGCAGTGGGGATACAAGCAAGAATGGGGGGGGGCAGGGAACAAGCAGAAGAGACAGACATGTCACCAGGCCATTGCTATATGATGATCGGGATTTTTACATGAAGTCACGTGTGCCTTACTGACTGCCCTGTTGATGGGGATCGAAAGTGAACGTGCCCCCACCTGTATGGAGATCATGTGGAGTATGGATATTTTTAGTTTTAACAGCCAACCAAGCAGCCATCCAAAGGGGTCATCCAAAGGTGTTTCTTTGACAAGAAGGGAGGGCAATCCAGGAAGGACCCACAGATGTGCTCAGCCTTCTCCTCGCAGACCTGCCTCTGTCCGGGAAGCACACCTCACCCCTGGAAGGCAAGTCTCTTTGACTCTTGGGCGAGCTCACAGAGCAAAGGCCTTCAGTGCAACTTGTACAAGCTGTAAGGTGGTCCTGTGCCTGCCCCTTTGCCACTGGCTTTGTTTCTTAGCTTGTTCAGAAGCTTCCTGGGGAAGATGTGTGTTACTTATTTATGGCTCCCTCAAGATTTTAATAGCATTTGTCTTCCAAGGCTGCTTTTTGAGTTTACCTCAAATGGTACCAAACAGAAGAGAAGGGTCTGGAATACTGTGCAAGAGAATAGTGGCACCAGGACAGGAGCAGACAGGTGAAGTGGGCTGGCAGGTGAAAGCCCTAATGCCACATGCTGACTATATAAAGAAGCCCCAAAGCTCTGAAGTAGTAGAGTACAGACTCCCCCCTCTTCAGCAAAGCAAAGACACTTAACCAAGCTCTGACCTTGGAGATACTCACACTAGACAAGATCTCGATCCGCCCAGGGGGACCCCTGGGTCCTGGAGGTCCCACAGTGCTTGCTCCATCCAACCCCCTTTCACCCTGGTTACAGCAGTGAGAAGTGAAAAGCAGTCATTGTGCATGTGTAAGAACATTCTGCTCATTTCCAGAACCAGACAGGAAAGTCCTCCCGACCTCTACCTCAGATCTGAGACCTTACCTTGGGTCCTTGGTCTCCTTTTTCTCCTTTGAGACCCTGGCAAAATAAACAAGCAGCTAAATAGATGCTCTTACTTTTCTTCTATTCACTTTGCTCACTCCACTTATCCTTGCATTTTATTGTCACCCCTTAGCCTCTCATGTGAGTTTTGTCCCATGCAATGGTGGCAAAGAATAAAGGACAAACTCCCCCCAAGTGAGGAGGAAGCCCCCCCCCATGAGAGCAAGGGACTGGCAGTCGCCTCCCAGCCCTGAATGTCCTCTTGGCCTCAGGGTCAGAGCCCTCTGTTTCTGGAGGCCTGGGTGTCCAGATATGCAGGCACATGAGATGCCATGCTGTTCTCTTCCAGGTGCTTGGCTCTGGGTCCCCCATGACAGAGATCATGAGAAGTGGGCCTCGTGAGAACAAGCCTCACAGGAAATACAGAGCACACCTCCTGGGAACAGACGCAGTAGGGAGCGTGGGGTTTTGAGATGGGGCAAAGCGTGAGTACTGAACAGGGCAGCAGGAGAGAGGCAACAAGGCAGAAACGCTTTGAGGTAAGGAAGTGGGGAGAGAAGGAGATGGTTTTCAAGTTTTCCCACATGATGTTCTGTGCAAAACCCTGCAGGGGGCCCCAGTACATGGGCTAAGAAGAGTACCCCACAGGCAACACAGTCTCTCCACTGTCAGCTGGAGGCTGACAGCACGGAGGGGATGAATTATTGGAAGGGGCAGAGCCAATACAGCCCCCCACTGCCTCCTCTCTCTGATGTGACAGCAGAACAATCCTTACAAGGTTTCAGAAGTCAACCTACACTGGAAACAGTTGGCCTGGAGATTCCGGGTTCCCTCAATAGCGGGATATGTCCCGAGCCCTCGGTATCCTGGCAAAGGAGGGATGAGAATGTCAGATCTGACTGCTCAGCACATACCTGTGCCAAATTTTGTTGAGAGCCCAGAGAGGATAAACACAGCCTTCTCCCCTCAGCCCAGTGTTCAGCGAACTGCTCTTTCCAAAAATTATTACAACACGTCATGCTTTAACCCCAGAAAGGAGGACAAGTACCTCAGATTCAAGTCCTGTTGCACACCCAGGGCCTGGGGGCCCTGGAGGTCCAGGAGGCCCTGGAGGTCCCATAACTCCAGGAGTGCCAGCCTGTCCATTTTTCCCTGGGGGTCCTGGTAAGCCTCTGTTGCCGGGGTCACCCTGTAAGGAAGAGGACAAGAAGTTCACCAGCCCCAGATTTACTTATGGAAAAAAAAAAATCACACTCACACCTGAGTTGGTATCACTCTTTAACATCAAACAGTCTGAGGAATTCTCTGACTGCTACTGCTTGATGGCACAGAAGCAGCTCTCTTGTTAATGGACATTTTTCTTGGAGAGAAGCTGATGTGCTCATTTGGATGCATTTATAGGAAGGGGTAAGGCAGGGGAAACCTCAAGGAATATTTGCTCCCTTCTCCACCCCTAACCCCGTCTGCTCTGCCTGCCCTGAGCAATTCCTCCAAGATGTGTTTTCCTCTGCTCCATGACATTCACGTGTCTAATGCTTCACCTCAACTGTCCAAGAAATGATAGCAAACCCAAGGTAGATGAGAAGGGGCAAGAGAGTTGCATTCATTTACCTTTTCACCAACTGAGCCATTAGGCCCTCTTGCTCCCTGAAAAACACAAACACAAGAGCCAGTGAGTACACGTTTCCTTTAGATAAAGAATATATAGAACTGTAGATCCTCAAACAACAGAATATTTTCAAGAGCTCAGCTGACTTCTTCACACTAAGCAAATTGCAATAGGTGGCAGTCTGCTAGGTGAGACATGCTGAGAGCTTGGGAAACCCCACTGGCTCATTCCGTGCCTGAAAGCAAACCGAGAAGTTGGACATGAGTCAGGGGGGAGAGCACAGAATTCCTCAGGGAGCTGTAGGTGCTCTGAGCCATTGTCTTTCCCACCCCTTCCTTACTCTAACCCAAGAGGGACTGAGCTCAAGAACTGACATGCATTCCCCAGACTTTTAGAAATATGGAAGATTAATCCTGAAGCTCTTGTGGGAAGATCTAAAGACCAAAAGCTGACCACTGTGTGCCCCAGGGGGAAGAAGTATAGAGGTTGGTCAGGACCAGTTTCTATGTCTGCCCAAGAAGGAACCACACAGTTAAGGTTTCTGGGGGATCAGAGATGGATAGATACCACAGGCAGAAGCCTGGAGTCAGCTTCCAGGAAAGGAAGGGACCCAAAGGTGGGCAGGAACAGCCATCTCCCCTACACAAGGTGATAGCAGTAGGGGACCCCAGTTGGAGAATTCTGAGGAGAACACAAATATACCTGCAAGATAAGCCAGCAATTGCACAGCTGTGCAGAAGACAGCAACAGGATTATGATGTGACAGCCACATAAAGCTGTGTGCCCTCATCCTCCTTTTTCCAGGCTAGACTTCCCTTTCTACATCAAACCCACAAGAAAGACAGAATGGGTAGTTCTAAAATCTCTGTGCTCAAAAGTGAGAAGGGAACCACTTTGGACCTGACACAGGGAGGCCAAGGGAAACAGACAGGAAGCTGGAGAGAGAGGCCTCAGCCACGGAGAGAAACCACAGGAAGGAAGGCGTCCTGCAGGGTGGTGGAGAAAGCCAGGAGACAGATGAGATTCTGCCGCGGAACAGCAGCCAGCTCCCTATGCTGCGCCCAGCTCCTAGGCACACCTTACTATCACAAGAACAATGGGAGCTGTTTATTGGGGCAGAGAGATAGGATAGAGCCTCAAGGTGACTCCGGATCTCCGAGGTACGCTGCCCAGTAGTACATCCTACACTTTCCACGCCCTCCTTAAGACTCGCAAGCCTCAGAAGCAGCTACTTAGTCCACTTCCTCAGTGGTCCTTGCAAACGGAAGCAGAAGATAGTCTTAAGCAGGACCCCATTTCAAAAGCAACACATAAATAAGACACGCCACACATACAAGGAAAAGCAACACTATGAACACAACAAAGCCAACAACTGAATCCAGGGAAAGAAATAATGTGAAGAAAGGAGCCCAACCTGAACTTTTTAAGTATCCAATACACATTCTTAGACAGAAAAGAGATGTTATAGCCACAAAACAATAATAAGGTATTATAAGAGTAGTATGAAATAGAATCAGTTAGAGATCTTGGAAATAAATGCATACAACTGTTGAAATAAAGAACTTTACAGAGGGACTGAGCAACAAACAGACATAGCTGAAGGGAGAATTAAAGGAAAGTTTGGGCTACAGAATTCCCTCAGAAAGCAGCACAGGAGGATAAACACCTAGGAAGAACAATAAAACAGAGACAGGGGACAGCATGAGCCGTCCCAATGTCTGTTTAGCTGGAGAAGAAGCTGGAGAGGATACAGAGGACAGGGAAAAGCTGGGGGGAGATGAATGCCTCCTGTCTGAGGCACACTGGGGCATAAAAAGCCCCTGGCCCTCATGGTGGCAGGTCTTTGTCCCCTGCTCAGAGACCCTGCCCAGTTTTTGGCCTGGGAATGGGGACAGAGGGGAGAAGACAGTGAGGTGGGCTTGGGGCCTCCTGGCAGAGGCACCAGGCTCCTAGGCTGGAAGGGTGATTCCGAGTGACACAGAACTGTTCCCCTCAAATGCTCCGTGTGTGCTCCTGAGGTGACTTGTGGAACGCTGGTGCCTCCCTGGTTATCCAAGAGGGGCTGGGTAAAGGAAGTGGCTGACTCTGGGACCTGTTCCCTCCCTCTGGCCAGTGCTTTTGGGAAGAAACAGGACAGAACAGAGCTCAAATAAAACTAAATTCCTATTTTGCTACCTAATCTGGAGCTCCAGTCTCTTGTGTCTGCTTCTCTTGTGTGGGATCAGTTATGCCATCACCTGCTGCCATCTGTCCTTGAGGAAAGCGGTGACCTTTTACTTCCTCCCAACAACAAGTTAAACCACTGTCAGGGCCACTGTGAAATGGAAGCTAATGTAGCCCCATTGCTGAGAACCTAGCAGCTGTTTTGCCATTTGACCCTGTTTAAGTAAATTATGAAAAACTATTTCTTTCAATTGCTTTCTCTATTTTGTAAAGTCAAGAATGCATCTTGGGCTGGGGAGGTGGCTCAGTGGTCTAAGCGCCTGCCTGGCAAGCACAAGGATCTTGGTTGAATCCCAGGTACTATATGCCATGCCTGCCCCAGAGCCCTAGGTACACGGTGCCAGCCTCGAAGCCAGGCCAGGTGGCACATGCCTGTAACCCTAACACTGGGGAGGCTGAGACAGGAGGATCACTATGAGTCAGAGATGCATAGCAAGACTCTATACCAAATAAATAGTGATTTTTTAAACCTTTTTTTTTTTTTTTAAAGAGTACATCTTGCAGCAGTTTCAGAGGAAGTTCTAGAATATACTTTGGACCCTGATTTTATCTGAGACAGAATGGTTTATCTCAGAAATAGACCCCTTTACCCAGCTTGTCCATGATGAAAAGATGGAACTTGGAGACATTCAACTGACTCGCAGATATGGTGACCACCAGTTCCCTGGTGAATTAGCTCAAGGATAGAAGAGCCCACCCTCTCAGAGATCCCTGAACAGACCGGATGAAAGCTGGGGCTCTGCCGAAAGGCTCAGGCTGAGTCCTTCCTTCTTTAGTCAGAGAGTGCTTTTGTGCCAGGAGGCTGAGAACTGTCTTGGAGTTCGAGCCAGCAGCCCAGCAAGCGTGGCTAGAAGTGACGCAGCGTGAACAGACAACTCCGCAGCGGAAGCCTCACAAAGGAATGAAGCACGGTCACGCTGCATGCCAGAGGATTGTGGTTGAGAATTCATCGGACTTCGGGGTTCATTGTAGTAAAATGGAATAGTGAGAACATCAAAAAATAGATACATGGATCTTTTTTTCAATCAAGGTTTTTACATCGGGTTGTGATTGTCTGCTGGTTTTGCTCATGGTGTTTAAAATACTGACAATCTCAGTTTGCTATGCACCACAACTGACAGTGGTCTATTCAGTTTTGTGAGCCCCATCATCCACATGTTCTGCCATCTGATGCGAATAATGTGATGTTTCTTCCACATATGTTGTTACAAGCTCTCACCTCTTTTCTGGATCCTAGGCGGCGGCGGCAGCTCACTGCTCAAATGATCCACTAGTGATGCTTTTCCTCTTCTCCTCTCCCTTCCTCTTCTCCTCCCCCTCCTCCTCTTCTCCTCCTTTTCTTTCTCTTCCTTCTTTTCCTTGCACTGCCAAGGTTTTAACCACGGGGGATGCCCACGCTAGGCAAGCACTGTATCACTGAACTATAAGCTCAGCCTCTGCTCAGAAGCGCACTGCTTTTTATTATAGAAGAGTTAGAGAATTGTTTAAAGGCAAACTGAGATTCCTGAGAACAAGGGGAGGTGGCAATCATGATCTTACTGCATTTCTCCAACATCTTACAGACAGAGACAGAAGCTGGTTTTACAGTGAAATTTAGGGCCCAGTAAGGTGACTAAAGCTAGTTTCTGGGAGTGCACCACCCTTCAGCAATTCTGGGTACTGAAGAAAATTTCAGAGCATAGACTCTTTCCTGCCTGGGTGTCCCAGTACTTTCTGAGAATTAAAAAAACACACAAGTGACCTAGATCCTCAAAAAAGCAAACAATGTTCACTATTCATAAAAAAAAAAACCTTGTCCATGTCCTCCAGCAAATTCCTCAGCATTCCTTCCAGAGTGTTCTTAGAAAGCAGGCCACTTGTATTTATCTATCTTGAGCTAGAGGTCTTAGAGTTAGCTACTCACCCTAATTTGGGGGAAATAAATATTTCTACCATTGAACTCTGCATAGAATAATCTCTTTGATATTCTGAATGATGGTACATATTTAGATGACAGTCTCATTTTTTCATCATTTATGTATGTATTTACTTAATCTTTTATTTATTTATTTGATGCAAGTCTGGCCAGATAGCTCAGCGGATTAAAGTACCTGCTTAGGCAGGCACAAGGACCGGGATTCGATCCCTGGTGTGCCATGCTGGCCCTGCCTCCGGGGCACACTGAGACTGGATTGAGACTGGATGTGGTGGCACGCACCTATAATCTCAGCACTTGGGAGGCTGAAAAACAAGATCACTATAAGTCTGATCTGTGTAGTGAGACCCTGTAGACCCTGTACTAAACACATAAAAAATTAATAATAAATAAATAAAATAAAATAAATACTTATTTGGTACAGGGTCTTGCTACAAAGCTCAGACTTATAGTGATCCTCCTGCCTCAGCCTC
The DNA here is from genome assembly GCA_002564305.1 of Octomys mimax. Taxonomy (NCBI): domain Eukaryota; kingdom Metazoa; phylum Chordata; class Mammalia; order Rodentia; family Octodontidae; genus Octomys; species Octomys mimax. Next base: position 34,892 of record NDGM011093139.1, read on the forward strand.
CCTGGCAGTTGGATTATAGGCTTCAGCCATCATACCCAGTTTCAATGGCCCAGATAGGGTGGGGCCAGCACGGCATGAGATACTGGGGATCGAACCCCAGTCCTTGCACTTTCCAGGCGGTTGCTCAGACCCCTCAGCTATCTCCCCACCTCACAATCTCATCTTTTACAATGATAATATCTAGCTAGTCTTTAGATATGGACTAGTCTTTGTGTTCTGCTAATAAGCAGGGCAGCTAACTTCACTAAGGCATGAGGAAAACTTCCCTACAAGTGGTACGAAGGTACTGCCTGAGTAGGGAATGAGACCCCTGCCCATGGAGGTGTGTGAGCAGAAGGACAGGGATTGTGGGGTAGTCAGGAAGCAAATGTCTCATCAGACTGTGTCCTGTCACTTCATTGAGATCATTTTCTTCAGCACACTTCCATTCCGTCGTATTCAGACTATACTCCTGGGTTTACTTTTTTTTTTTTTTTAAGGCAAATGTCATGTGCAAGGTTTTCCTGCACCTCTCCAAATGCAAATTTCTCCATCCTTCTAAAAAACATCCCATACAAACAAGGCAACCAACGGGACTCAGAACAAATTTTAGGGACAAACCAACAAACAAGCGAGCTGGATCTCCAGCAGTCACCCTGGGAAGCTGCCACGCCACGCTTATCCAAGTCCCCCAACTGCAGAGCCATCTGTGGGGTATTCTATGTGCAGACACAGGCAAGGGCACCTTTCAATTCGAGACAGAATGTGGGAGGGTAGGGCGGGGCTGGGGGAACTTGTAAGAAAAACAGGCAAGATAAGTGTCTGTTGGTGGGGTTTCCTGCAAAATTTAATCTCTTATGAAAAGTCAGTATATGTGAAATGAATTCTCTACAGCTCAACAGTTGTTTCTTTTTCTGAGAAATGTGATTTCCATGAAAAACTGGGTTACTATTGAATTAAACATGTGCAAAAGCTGGCAGAAACTGGAAAATTAATTCAGTGACCATGGTGTCCAGGCGGTCGGTATTTTCAATGTCTTCATGGGGCGAGAGGTGCACAGAGGCCTCAGCTCTCATACAGTGGAGAGAGACCACCCCTTCTCGGAACCCCTGCAGACCCCTCTCACCACATTGCTCATCCAAGGCTCTTTATTTTTATGGCTTCCTTTTGTCGGCATTGCTTATCTTATCTCAAGCAGGCTGGCAAAGAAAAGGGGTGGAATTCTCCCATCCCAGCATCAGCGAGGGCTTGCAGACAAAAGCCAGGACAGGCCTACAGACACAGACTGAAAGAAGGCAGGCGGGCTGGACTCAGGGTATGCCAGGTCAGAGGGTGCCTGCAGGAGGCTTCATTCATTCATCAAACACAAATGGAGATCTATGGGTACAGAGACTGCTACGTCTGTATGTCAGGGTGGCAAGGGACAGACAGGTCAGCTAACCCCTTCAGGGTTACTGTCTAGGAAGGTTCTCAGCAGCACAACTGGACTGACAGAACGGGGGAAGGAGGTGTGCTCTCCACTCCTAGGGAGTTTCCCAGAGGATATCAGCAGCCCCACCCCACTTCACAGTTCCACTATCTGAAGTTTCCAGTTATCCAATCAACCACAGTCTAAATATATTCACTAAAAATAAATAAATAAATAAAGTGCCGGAAATAAGCAACTCACAAGTTTTAAATTGTGTGTCATTCTCAGTATCACGAAGAAATCTTATGTCATCCAGCTCCATCCTGCCCAAGACGTGAATCATCCACACTATATATACTGCCCACCCATCAATAATTTAGCAGCCATCTTTGTTATCAGACTGATTATTGCAGTACTTGAGTTTTTACTTTACTTAAAATAGCCCTAAAATGTAAGATCAGGGATGCTGGCAGTTTTATTACAGTCTATTGTAATAATGGTTCCATTGCATTATTAGTTATTATTGTTAATCACCTACAGTGTCCAATTAATGGACTAAACTTTATCATAGACATGTATATACAGGTAAACATAGTATGTACTTATTGGTACTGTCTGTGTTTCAGGCATTCATTGAAGGTCTAGAAATATCCCCCTAGGATAAAGAGGGTACTACTATATCTGAACTGGGCCTTGCAAGATGAGCGAAAGAAAGAACATCCCAGTCAGGAGGAAACCATGTGCAGATGCCATGGGCTGGTGCTGTGGGGCAGTCCCAAGCCTGTCAGCAGGGGGAGCCACTCCTAGGCCAAAAGCTAGAGAGCAAAGAGTTGGTGCAGATCAGGAAGGGTGTGGGGGTTCTGTCTGAGGGGACAGTGGACAGGCACCGGCTGACGAGGGCCTGTGATGGGAGCTGCATCCGCCAAGGGTGCAGGATGGACTGGGGAGGGGGCTTGGGCACCAGTGAGACACCAATGCCATGGTGTGGGCAAGAGGCGAGGCTGGTCAGATCAGGGTGGAGAGAAAGGTGAAGGGCTGAGAAGGACCCACATCTGAGTCCAGGCCAGCTGCTAGATGGCAGCACTGTTCACTAAAGTTGAGAGGGACAGGAGCAGGCCGGGGAGATCCTGAGTGCACATCTGGCATAGTAAGTCCCACAGTGAGGACATCAAGCAGAGGTGCTCAGTAGGGGATCACAGTCATTCCCAGAAGAGGCAAGATCACATATAGGGGCCAGAGAGTGTGGCTCTGGAGAACCCCTGTGTTCAAACCCTCCCAGCTTCCCCGTACCTTCTCCCCTTTTATCCCAGGACGCCCGACGGCTCCGTCTAGTCCAGGCTCTCCTTCAGGGCCCTGGGGAACATGAAAGACTATCAGTCTACAGCATCTCTAGTAAGAGCCCCACAAATGCTTCTAGAAGGAGAGCAGGTGGGGAGCTGGGTGAGGTGGGCAGGCCTAGGGCCTTGTATTAGGGCCTAGCAAGGGTACCAGTCTTGGCCCACCTGGGCTACCATTGGCTGGGCCCGTTGGGCAAGCATCCTTCAGCCCCTGGTTCACATTCCTTCCTTTGTGGGGACAAAGGGGGAAATATGGGCTTGATGGTCTCCAGGGGACTCCCATCCAGGCCAGTCCTGGGGTCCTATGATTCCAAGGCCCTTCATGCACCTTCACTTCCAATACTGACAACCACAAACCAGGGAACTAATGCATACGAGGATGGCGGATCCTGCTTCCCGGGGGGGCTCAGCCACCATCCAGATGAAGAAGGGTTCTGCTTACAAATGTTAGCCAGCTGGTCTCCCCCAGCCTGAGATGTGCTGGGTTCTGTGGGTTCTGTGTCTATAAGTCCCCCCGACCCCGGCCACACAGAGGGAGGGGATTTCAGTTGCTTACCGGGAGCCCAGGTTCGCCAGCAGCTCCATCCTCTCCAGGAGAGCCAGGAGGCCCCATGAGAACATCAGCTCCTGGTTTTCCTGGAAGCCCAGGTGAGCCAGGTGGTCCTGGGGGGCCTGGGGGACCCTAGTAAAGGAGGCATTCTGTTAGAAATGATAGGGGAGGGAGGAATACATACTGAACACGTGTGTTTGTTCCATTCCTTAGCACAACCCTACAAGGGGGAATTGGTGCACTCACTTACCAGATGGGGAGGCTGAGGCACAATGAGAAGATGTGACTCAAAGACTCCACCCCACATAAGAGCTGGGATCTGAACTGAAGGCATTCTGAGCCTATTACATCATGTGATATGTTGCATCGATGCAGACGATAAAGATCCAATTATTTGGGTCCCCAGAGGAGGTCTTGCTAATTTAGCTTTCTGACGGACTGTGAGGTCCAGCACTGCCTGCTGTTTGGCCTTGTGATGGACTCTTGCTGAAGTACACACGGCTCTGTAGTCTCCTGCTAAGCTGGCTCACTGCACCAGCCTGGAAGGTCCAGAGAGGACTCACTAGGTTCCTACTCCATCCCTCAGTGAGAGCAGTGCCCTCCCAGCTTGGCTACAAGGAGTGGGCAGAGGACCCGGCAGCCAAATAGAGGTCCTCCGTGGGAGCTCAGGGCAGGCCGGAGATAAGGCTGGGCCCAGAGACAGAGCAACAGCTGCAGCTGGAGAGCGAGACCCTCCCCTGGCAGCAACTGAGAGAGACCGGTGGAGCCCAGCTTTGGGCAGCAGGCCAGGGGGCTGCAGACCCCTGCAGGAGTACCGAGGGCTGCCTAAGGGTGGAGAGGACTTCCAGCAGGGTGTGGAAGTCAAAGCGTCAAATGCTACCCAGAGCCCAGGGGTCTCTAATGAAAAAGCAGTGTCGGGGGAAGAAAGAGAATTAAAATGCATTAGGTCCCTGTACCAACTCCACACAAGGAGTGTGAACATTATGTATTACCAACACGTACCCTGATCCCCCCAAAAGAAAGAGGATCAAGAGATGGATGGAGGGGGCGGGAGGGAAAGGAAAGGGGATGAAAAAAGGAATTAAGATACATTATGTACATGTACCCACTTCCCACAAGGAGCGTAAACAGTGTGTATGCAAATGTGTGCTAATAAAGGTCAGGGGCACCCTCGCTGTGGACTAGCCCGCCGGAGACGCCGCCAGGAAAGGCAGCAAGTGCAGAAGAGGGGGCTTTCTGTACAAACCCAGGCCCCCACTCACTTAAAGCCAGACAAACCTGAATTAAGTGGGGACTTTCAAACATACACAAAAGTAAAGGGAAAAGTGTAACAAAGCCCAGAGAATTCATCACTCCTCAGCAGCGGCCCAGCTGCTTTTACCCCTGCCACTCCCACATCTACCCTCCACCGCACCCTGCTGCCCCCATCATCTAGGCCCAGACACCGAGTGGCATCACCCTTCCCACTCACTCTTAGCAAATCTTCTCGGTCCACCAGGTCCCCAGAGCCAGAGCCGATGTCCAGGCTCCACCCCTGGCCAGATCCCTCAGCCTCGGCAGCCACCTGGAGACAGAAGAAATTCCCAGAGCTTGGACTCCACAGCCTCCAGGTACAGCCACGTCACTGAGCATCTTCCCTATGTCATGGACCTGTAACTTTTACCACCGTTGTCCCTCTGGCCTTCCTCCACTCTAGCTTCCCCTTTCTCTTACAGCCTCAGTGTCCGGCCCCAAGTGGACAGTTCTCAGCCTCCTGCCCACCTTTAGCCCCCACTCCAGGCCCAGTTCTGCAGCTGCCTCCTTCATGAAGCCTCCTCACCTCTGCTAGGCTTCTCTGCTCAAAGGTCCACTTAGGTGCTTAGACCACCTGACTGGAAGCTTAGCTGTTGGTGTGTCTGTCAGGCCCTCTAGACCAGGGAAGACCCAAATATTGGCCTCCTACATGCCCAGAGTCTACCACAAAGGCATTTGGTATGTACTTGTCATCATTGCCAATGGTCCTCAAAGTAGCAAAGGGAATTTTCAAAATGCCTTCCTGGGACTGCACTGCTGAAGACAGGAGGCTTCCTGGATCATGCAGTGGATGTGTACTGAGACCCTCAGAGAGGGTCCAGGAAGAGCCCATAGGCCAAGGACGGGTGCATGGAAATCATGTGGTGGGGGTGTGCGGTAGGCACAGTGGTGGTGAGGGAGGCAGGGGACCAGGATACCTCCCTCTGTATCCCAGGGAAGAGAAAGCTTGCAGGCTAGACATGGGGAGACCAAGGGACAAACTGGGTGGGGAGTGAGAGGGAGAAGACCCCTTGAGGGCATTCCATTTCCCTGTTGGTGATAACATAAATGGGGTGTCATTCTCAGAGGTGGGGCACCCAAGGGGAGAAGCAGGCTTGAGCTAAAGATGATGGCTCAGCTTGGCATATACTGAGTTGGAGAAACCTCAGAGCCATCCAGGATGCAGGATAGCAATGAATTCTGATGCTGAGCACACTGCAGGATTCCAGGAGAGCAGAAAGCCCTGGGTTTTGACTGGGAGGTACTGTGGGGGGCTGTCTCTGTACATTGTGGGTCCAGCAGAAATTCCAGGGACCACAGAGCCCCTCCCCTGCATTTTTCTAAGGAAACAAAAAATGGTCCGGGGACACACCCTCCCCCCAACTACTGTCCTCTTCCTCTCTGTAGAAAGGGGCTCATCTTTAAGACCAAAATTTGCATGAGTGAAGAAAGACAAAAGGAGAGTGAAAATACTGACAGTGAAGTCCCAACATATGAAGTGGTCAGAAGCTTCTGCCATCATCTTGATTGACATGGACTAAATTAACCCTAAATAACACACTTAGCTTGGAGTCAGCGTGCTCCCCAGGACACCATGGTACAAACCTTTCCTCCTGTGGGTCCTTCCATTTCGCCATGTACTAGCTGAGCCTAAAACAAGAAGTTCTGGTTAAAAGTTGGTCACAAAGTCCTTGCAACATGCAGCAGCTGAGTTCTGATGACATTCCGGGCACTGGCCTGTGAGCCAGGCTTGGGCTGGGAGTTGCTCTGGGCTGGAGTAGGTGAGGGACCATGGCCACTGCTGCAATTCCTGCACCCAGAAGACCACAGGCTCTCAGTTCCTGTTTGCCAAGTGACTACCTGGAGACCGTGGCTTTTGGGGTCCCCCAGACCTGACAATCCATCTCATCTTTTGCTAGTGTTCTGCAACACAGATTTTAAAGTATATAAGTTCATTTTAAGGGCAATGCTTGCTATGTGTTCCTTAAATAATTCTGATACCTCATCAGTCCTTATAAATGGAATGACTCTACGGTGGCACCGTGGGCTTTGCTGAGTGACTTCAGGCTCTAGTCTGTAGATGGCGACTGTGACCCATGTAGAAACCAAGGCGGAAGGCCTGGAGACCAGGGCTTTTGTCCTATTGGACCCCTGGGAACTGAATGGCCTGGCGCAAAAGCCTGGTCCTCTTGACCGCATCCGCAATGTAATTCTGGTTAGCTAATCTGAACACACGCCATGTGCCAGGCCGAGTTTCCCATGTGGTAACTCATTTGATCCTCACAACAAATCAAGAGGAAGGGACTGTGCTATGGTCCACATTCCATGTGTGCTCAGTGGAGACAGGGGCTGTGGAGAAAGCCTGGGGAAGAGCTCTCTTCCGGGAGAGGTGGAGAGCTGCAGAAGCATGCAGAGCTAGGTTTGCATGCTGACTCTCACCCACTGAGCTGTCCTACCTTGGTGACTCTCAGATCTGAAACAATCCTGAAAGCATCCCAGAGGCCTGGTCTTGTGACCGCCATTACTATGCTTTTGCACCTTCTGCTTGGGGACTGTGGAGTGCATTTCAGTTCAGTGCAGATGCTAAGCCCAGGGACTGAATGGTTTCTGTCTTCATCTGTCACATACAAGGATGTCCCACTGTGTGCTCATTCATCTCTCCCTTTCTTTCTTTGCTTCCCCTCCTTAGAATTTTCAAAAATATCTGTGCAACCATAAAGCCCCCTGGTAGAAAACACCAAAGTACGCTGAAAATCTACCATCTTCCCACAGTCACAATCACTTTGAAGCAACAACTGCTAATATTTAGGGAGGGCACTTTCTTCTAGGGTTCTTGCATGTGGATACTTTTAAATACTTAAGACCACACAATAGACTCAGGATTATAACCAGCTTCTTTTACGTAATGTGATATAGTTGGTATGTCTGCTGTTGTTAAATAGTAATAACATTGAGCTGCATAAAGGCTCCATTATTTGAATATATTTCAATTTAATTAATTCCCCGTTGTTTGATAATTAGATCATGCCTAATTTTTCTTTATTATGAACATGAATATCTACTATGAAATTAATATCTCTGTAAACAAAGTGTTTCTACATTCTGAGCTGTCTCCTTTAGGATGGATTCTTGGAACAGAAGTTTCTGGTTGCAGTTTTATGGTGGTTAACTTATGGTTGTTAATATGTAGTTTTATGGTTGTTAACATCTGTGGACAAAGAGTTTCCCAGAAGCAATAAACCTTCAACACCCCCACCAGCATAGCGGGCTTCACAAGTTCAAACTTTAAAGGCAGAAAACACAAGGAAATAGGGAAAATTGAGCCAGTTTTCTTCAAAAAAAAAACCAAACCAAACCAAACCAAAACAAAAAATCTAATAGTTAAAAGAATCAGGGAAAAAGCTAGAGATTAGAAGACATCTGAGACAAATTAACATGTTTATAGTCACAGTCAAACAATCTAACCTGGAAAGGACATTTTTTAAAAACCCAGGGAATTAAATAAAATATGAAGGAACTATTGCTGATTTTGTTAGAGGGATAATGATAATGTGGTTATATAAAACAAAGAAAAAGTCTCACATCAACAATGTGCATCACTAATACACATTGATTTATTTATAAGTTAAATGAACAGATGTTTGGGACTTAAAAAAAAGAAAAAAAAGACTCTAGCCTTACACTTCTCTCTAAAAAGATGGGGTAGGAAGTAAGACAGATACAGCCAGATTGGCTGAACATTGATAACTGTTTAAGCCAAGTAATGGCTATATGGAGGTTGCTTATCTCCTTCTAAGACCCTTTGTGAATTTTTAGATTTTAAAAAATAGTAAGGTAGATGTATTTATTTATTTATTTTGTTTTTTTGAGACAGGGTCTTGCTATGTGGTTTAGGCTGGCCTGAAACCCACTAGGCAGTACAGGCTCTTAAGTTTTAAAAAGAAGGAAGCCTCTACCAGTGCCTGGTGCAGCTCCACTTGGAGCTCCTGCCGGGGTTTCTGCACATACCACAGGGCAAGGAGTACCAATGCGGGGACATTGTGAGGGTGTCACACTGTGTATGGCACCACAGCTAGCTGGGGACTCCCCGGCTCGCTGCCTGCAGTCTGGTGTCCCAGCCCAACTTCCGTCTAACTCTCTAGGTCGGCACTAGACTCAGGCTCTGTATGGCTTTAAGCCACCCCAGGCCCCATGAATGTCTAATGTGCACCGAGTTCAAAAGCAGAGTGCTCACTATCCTTCTTCCTTTCAGTGATGGTGAGGAGGCTGTGACCCACAAGACTCAGGGCACCTTGGAAACAGAACCTCACGCCTGGCTCCCCCCAAGGGTCTTCCCATCATGCCATGCTTGCTCACAGGCGAACTCATGGGTGAGCGGAAGCCACAGGTCAGCAGCTCCAGCCAACCAGCACCACCAACAGGAGGCCTTCCTCTAAACCACTCACCCTTGAAGAGTGTTCTGCTTTACACAAGTCCAGAATTCCAGGACTCGTCAGTTTCCTTATGGGTTTTGTTTTGTTGTTTCTTTGATTTTTGTGGTGCTGGGGATCAAACCCAGGGCCTCATACACACTTGACCACTGAACCACCCTCCCAATCTCCCCCCCCCCCATTTTATTTTTTTATTCTGAAACAAGGGCTTACTAAATTGCCCAGTTTAGGCTTGATCCCAGGTCAGGTAGCTGGGGTTTTAGGGCTGCAGTGCCATACCCGCTGGGATTCCCATTTCTAAAAGACAAAGTTACAGCATTAAGTGGTGACAACCTCATGTGTATACACAGAGTGTTCCCAGTATAACTCAGTTCCTCCCATTCACACATCTGAACAGGCTCAGAGAAACCAAAGCACTTGCTTAAGGTCACACCGTGGCTCTCCAGGGTCCTAGGAATCCGTGCTGGAGTGGACTTGACAGGCCCCACCCCCACCCCACCCCCCACAGGCCCAGCCCAGCCTGGCCACCAGCTTTACATCTTCTAACAGTACTGCTTGTTAGAAAGGTCACATGTGGATTTTTAAAAGGCAGCCTGGGACTCGAGGGTGGGCCCCTGGGATTTTTCTTCCCCAAACTGCAGTTTCTCCAAGTGTCCCCAGCTTGAAGGCCCTAAATGGCTCAAATTTGAAAACCAAAGTGAGAGCCCATATTCAAGAGGGCCTGCCTGAGCTGCCCTCTGTCTTCCCCGTAGCAGTGCCAGGGCAGGTCTGTACCCTGTGTGCACTCACCAGGGTGACCTGTCTCTCAGGAGCTGCTGTGGGTTCCGGGAGTGGCAGCCCAGCAGGGGGAGCACTGCTGACCTCATCTCCGCCAGCTGTGGCAGGGGGCTCCAAGTCTTCGTCATCAGGGGTCTGAGAGGGAAACCAGCATGAGGAATCAGTTCACCTCACCCGTGGGGTAGGATGGGTGTGGTCAGTCATCTCCAAGAAGCTCAACTTCAAAACACTTTCCAGCATATAGCGCCCTGATGGAAACCGCATCTCTTCCAAGGGCTTAGCTCCCAGACACGTGGCCCACATGAGGCCACTTGCCTCTGAGAAAGTTCCTCTTGGACAAGGCTAGGAGGTAGCAGTGAGGGACAAAACCCCACATCACAATCCTGCCACTGCATCCTGCCCCAACCAGTTGTCATTGCCCCAGACACCTCCCAACAGAGCTGAATATGCATGCATCTGTGTGGAGGCCACTAACCGCCCCCATCCCAGGATGTGACCTCTTTCTCCCATGATTGACAGAGGACACTAGATGGCACTTACAGGGGTGATCACTTGTCCCGGGGCCACCGTGGATGTGAGGACAGCCAGGTCATCCGTGGAGGCCCCACTGGCTTGTACAGGGGCCACTGTGAGCATGAGAATAGCTTGGTCATCTGTGAAGGTTCCACTGGCTTCTTCTTCTTCAAAAGGGCCAAGGGGCACTGCTGTGGCAGCTGTGGCCATGATTGACCATGCTTCATCTGGACCCTGGAACAAAGCTGGCATGAGAAGTGGTGCCAGGCGACCCAAGCCCAGCATTAGCAAGGGTGTAGGTGCTGCAGGCAGGAAGCCCCCAGAAGATCCCTGGCAGCTTTGCACACAAGAACTGTATGCAGTCCACAGACCTTTTTCAGGGCCCTCCCCACCCGCCCCAGTGTCCTCCTAGCACATCTCTGACAAGTCTGCCTGGCCTTAGTCTGCCTGCCTCCGGTAATGGGGAGCTTACTACCTTGACAGTTCTATTCAAGTTCTAGTTTCTATTCAGCTAAGATGCAGTGGAACTGGGACCTAATCCCTTGTGGTTTGTTTTTAAAGAGAAGGGAAAAGATGAGACAGAAGAGAAAGGAAGGAGAAGAAACCATCCACACAACTGCCCGATGGCCTGGAGAAGCTATCACAGGTCAGCTCATGTGTTTCCCCTGAAGTCTCCCTGTGTGGACATTAGGCCAGAGCTGGGAGGCTGCTTGGTCAGTGTGACACAGATTGGGTAGCAGGTGTGTGAGGACCCCAGAGGCAGGGCCACTGGCCTCTGGTGACCTGGCTGCCCCTCCGTACATTCACTCAGCAAACGGTCATGCACCATCAGTCAAGAGGGAAGTGCAACAGTGAGAGGTGTCCACCGTTCCTGTGCTCGCTGAGCTTTGCATCCTGCTGGGAAGCCAGACATGATCCAGTGGCCAAGTTTATTATGGATCACAATTGGGATGAGCCTCCCAGGGACAAGGGTAGGGCCTGCCTAGTGTGGAATAGCCCCTTCTCAAGGAAGTGGTGTTCCAGTTCACTGGAGGACAAGAAAGAATGGGAAGGAGGGGTGGGAGAAGTTCCCGGCAGAGAAGAGGGGCCTAGCAAGGCTGTGTGGCAAGAGGAAAGGGGCCTGTTAAACAAAGGAAAGGGAGACAGGATGGAATACCTGGGACTGAGGACTGAAAAGACTGAGACCCTGCAAGGCTTTGGGAGAGCTGGGTCTGCAGGGCAGGGTGAGGGACAGCTTTTAAGCAGAAGCCTAAACTCCAGAGCAGTGTTGGGAGAGAACATGGAGAGGTCAGGAAGGGCCGCAGAAGCTGAGGACATGTGGAGAAGACAGTCCAGGGCTGGCCAGCAGAGCACAGAAGCGGGAGGGATTGTGATGGGTCTGGGCAGAAAAGTCAACAAGACTTGATGTCTGATGGGATCTGAGACGTGAGGAAGAGGGAAGAGAACGCTGCTTGTGAGAACACAGCACTGGACATGGCAGTTGCATTTGAGTCCTTAGAATGGCAAACTGGAGGGCACCATTACAGGGACACCTTGTGACAAGATTTCCCAGTGCCCTGGTATGTTTGTATTCTGCACTGAGGCTAGACATGGCTGCAAGGCCCTGGCCAGGCTCTGCCTGCTGCTGCACCCTGACCCCTCTGTCCAGCCTTCTGACAGCTCATGGTCACCCATTACCACCCTCCCC
>NDGM011093143.1:0-11910 GCA_002564305.1 Octomys mimax
CTTTCTTTCTCTTTCTTCCCTCCCTTCCTTTCTTTGTTCCTTCATTACTTTCTCCTTTCCTTTCCAAGGAGGAGGTTTTTAGAACATTATGAGGAACACTCACAATAGTACTACAAAGACTATTTTTAAAAATTTTATTTATTTATTTATTTATTTGGCACAGTGTTTCCCTCTGCAGCTCAGACTCTTAGCGATCCTATTCAGCCTCCCCATTATTGGGATTGCAGGTGTGCGCCACCATGCCTGGGTTTTGTGGTGGCACAGTGTGCCTGGGGCTCTGGGATAGGCGTGGCATGCAGTGCCAGGATTGAACCCCGGTCCTTTCATGTGCCAGGCAACCACTTAGATGAAGGAGCTGTCCGTCCAGCCAACACAAACTTCTATAAACATTTATATGTACATGTGTGCAAGCAGCTTTACCGGTTTTCTTAAAGAAATGTGGACTCTGTTGCACCTGTCCCTACACAGAGAATTTGAAGTCATATTACACTTTTTTCTAGAACAAATTATATGAAATCTTAGTTCAGGATTTCCTGTGCTTCACGAGTAAAAGCTTAGCTTCAGCCTCTGGGCGTGGGAATGGCTAGCTAACTGCGTCCCACCTTTAACTCCTGCTGCTTCTGATCGCCACAGGTCTTAAAGTTCAATCTTTAATCTGTGAGTTTGCACAGTTTGGGTTACTATTTTTTGTTATAGGTTGTTACTAAAAGTGGGCTTGGCCTGGTAGGAAGAGTTGCTCATTTTCTTCCTGAGTTACAGCGGCGAGAGCGTTCTGTGAGCGAGGCCACGTGGCCCCTGGGGGATGAGGGGAGGCTGGCCCGGGCGCATTGACAACGCCCCGTGTTTACAAATACATGGACTTCTCGTTATTATGCAGTAGGTCATTTTTGGATTCCAAGCTATTTTGGAATAAGTCATTGATAAAATTTATTTCTCCATTTACATTTATTAAATTAGTGCTAGAGGATGACTCTAATTTTTCCAAAAACTAGCGTCAGACATTGACCCGAAGTTACTGGTAGTTGTAATTTTTTTTTAAAAGTACAAGATTTATGAAATGAATTTAATATTTTAGCTTTTAATGTTATTGTAGAGAATTAATTGTAGGAACACTATTCCCTAATCCTGTTCCGTTAATAAATAAGAGAAATCCTTGCAAAGTGATCCCGATGCCGTGTGTTCGCTTTTACGGCTGCGAGGAAGGAGTTAGTACTGTCTCCGGGGTTCACGCTCCTGCTTGAAGCTAGCGGCAGGCACGAGGCCCTGGAGCTCAGCGCCGGGAGACTGCGTGAGGAGCAGCACGCAGCGAGCCGGCGCAGGACGTCCCAGAGCCCACGCACAGCGTGAGCGAGCGAGCGAGCGAGCGGACGCCGCCGCAGCGCCAGAACGAGCGCTTCTTGTTTAACTTCCCAGTAATTTATTGTGCATTCTGCGTGCTCTCCTCTTTGGAGTGCAGCGTAAGCACTGTTATTTAGGGTGTGACGAGACCTGCAGAGGCTGGGATGAGCATCTTTCCCTCCAGCATCCACATATCTTATAAAAGCCTCATTTCTCCATGAAAAATGTCTAAACCATCCACATATTTTCATGAGAAAGTGGACCTATATAACTACACTTAGTTTAACTAAAATATGCAAATCCAAATCTGACTGTTTAACATAGACAACTATTTTTCTTGGGAGTATTACTGTGTGGACTATATTTTTAAATGCATATGAAATCTCAGGGCTTTGTTCCTTTTTCTACAAACTTGGGAACACCACAAACATTACTAAGCTACCGCTAATTTTTCTTAAGTGATTTATTGAATGTTGTGTTTTGAGTGCTTTAAAATTAATTTTTGAGAAGAATAAGATAGTATTTATGACAATTTGTTACTCCATTTTTCCATCTAGTGAATTATTCTGTTTCAGTAAAGAGAAATCAGTACTGCCACCGGCATGCCAAGTAACTACAACATATATTCACTTTTTTCTTTACTGCCTGAAAAACTGGGTTGGAGGGACATGAGTGAAACTCATTTCCTTAATTTTCTATCAAGCTTGCTTTATTATTTTATGATAGTAAAATTTTTAAAAATATGTAAAATCAGAGACTCCTCTGGATACCTTTTTTTTAAATTCTGGAGCGTGAAGTTATACCGAAAGACAAAACGCGGACACCAAGTAGTCCGTGCCACGCCTGGCGGCGCAAGGCTGCTCTGCCCACCCTGCCTGGCTTCCGGGGAGGGTTAGAAGGACACTTGGTGCCTGAGGTGCCACTGGGAATGCATGACTGATTGCCAGAGTGGTTATTAATTATGCAGGATGCTGAGAACAAAGGAGCCCCGTGAATACTGAAGTCGGAGGGCGAGCCGAGGGGCGGCGCTCCGGGCAGCGTGGGCCAGCGGGCGGCTGCGCTGTGCGCGGCCTGAGGAGGGGCTTCACCCGAGGGCAGCTCTGCTTTTACGCTCAGCTTGAGAAGGACTGCAGCCGGCTCGCAGGGCTCCAGACGCCTGCTCACACCCTTCCGTGGGCGCTGGGAGCGTAGCTCCCTCCGAGAGTCGCGGGGAGGAATGCCCAGCACGCTCCTCGGGCGCGGGCGTCCTGGACAGAACAGACGCAGGATTGTGAAGCGTGGAATCTCCGTGCCGATTGCGCTGCATTGCGTAATGCTGCATGAAACCAGTGTGAGCGAGTGAACGTTGAAGTGAAAAATTGCTTAAAAATAAGTGTTTACTGACATGAAGACTAGTGAGTGTGGCCTTAGAGCTTTTGGAGTACTTAGCAAATTGTAAGGACATCTCAAGTGCTGCAGCGACCTGTACTCCAGTCTGAAGCACTTGCTGAAGGACTAGACTTCGGCAGAGTGTACAGCACGCTGGTGCACCCGAGCAAGGGCCCTGCCGGCGCGTCACAGGACCGCACTGTTTCTATGAAGGCCAACCTCTGGGCTAAGAGCTGTTAATCTATTTCCCAGCAGAATGTTTACCCCTCGGATACTGTGCTGTTTTCATACGAAGATCGTGTCTGCCTTTCGTTTTACTGATTGCTTTTGTTCTAAGTAATCCCCTGCTACCCAAGAAAGAATGTCACAGATGTTATGATTTGTATCAGAAAAGAGCCATCAATGCTCCTACGGGAATGGTCAAAACACATAGACCATCTTAAATGTTTTACAGAAGTTGTAAGTAACATCCAGGCTGACTCACAACTTGAGCTTTGATGCCTATTATTGCTACCCACAAAGTTTAAATAGTTTGGAGATAACATTGCAACCTAGAATGAAGTCCAGAGCTGGTCTCCAGAATAAGTTGCAGGAATTAAAATTATAAGCAGTAGATTTTTCAAAACCCTAATCGATCTTCACTTTAATTCTTTTAACATACACTTGCTGAATGTTTTAACATACACTTGCACATGAGATATTTTGTTGAAAAACTTTAAAGATGTAGTTAATATTGCCCTGCTTTTCTGATAACTCACCTTGTTTTGGAGAAAATAATATATATCTATATAAATACAGCATATGAACAGGTGTCAGAGAAAATTGTTTGGAAAAAATATTGGAAAGAGCTAAGTTAGATAGAGAGCCACAGCCAGTTAGAAAGGACCAATCCCAAGACAGCCAGAACGGGGGTGGGGAGCCGCCTACGGCCCAGCACTGAGCAGAGAGAACCAGGGCCCCAGGTGGAGATACCCAGGGCAACAGCAGCTCAGAGCTACGCTGTGAGCAGCACCTGCTGGCCTGGTGAGTCTCACCAGCACACCTAGAAACAGCGTGCCTGACCCGCAGACAGAGGACCAGGCACCCCGAGCTGCACCTGCCTTTCCAGAAAGGCCTTTGTCCCTGCCCTGCCCTCTGAGCCCTGGCTGCCCGCTTGGTCCCTACTGATCACAGCAGCCGGCGACTCCATTGCAGTCCTGCAGGCTGACTGCAGGCTGAGCCTCGGTGACCTGTGATGTGACTGCTGTACGAAACCCCTGGGTGAAGAGCTCAGCGGCAGCCCCTCTCAGGACCTCCTGCCTCTCAGAGCTTTCTCCTAATGCAGCTTTCCTGCTCTTGTCCTCCTTTGTCCTCATGTGCCTGAGTGGGCCTCCTGGGACAGCAGCGTGGCACAGCTCACTGCATGGGAGTGACTGCCCTCTGGCCTGTACTGAACTTAACTCGTAGTTCACAAGTGACATGGGTGCAGCCTGCAACAGTTTTAGAATATGCATTCTGCAGTGTGCTAAGACATTTGCAACTATCAAGAAATATTCTTTCGTTTCCACCTGCTTTCACATTTAATTTTCGTTCGGTTCTGAGAAAATCCTGCACATACTCGTAAAACACAAATAAGTCAGACTTACTGCCGGAGCACACCTCACCCCGCTTCCCTCTCGTGTTCCCTGTGGACAGCGCTTCCTTCTCCCTCAGCAGATCCTTCCAGAATGTGCCCTCCCACTTCACACACCACGCTCAGGTTGCTGTGTTGGGGTTCTTGTGTTTTAAGAATTGTCGATTGACCTCCCACATGGGAGCAGAAGGCTTTCGCTGTCTTCTGCCACTGTCAGATGGAGACACTTGCCCTTCTTCTGTCTCCACCTTTATCCTAATTGTATCCGCTCTAGACTCAGTGTATACCTCCGGGGGTTATGGAATCATTTTTCACAACTGAACCATGAATCTTATTCCTTTCTGGTCCTTTTGCATTTCACTGGAAGTCGCATTAATCTGGATTTACTTCAGATTAATGTCTACCATCGATCTATCTGCAAAGCCATTCCTTAGAGTGTGTAAATCTTTTCTTAACTCAGTCATGTATCCCTGAGGAAATCTTTGGAGGGATCCCTGCAGGCTGGACTGCCCCTGAGAACTTGTGCTGTGCTGTCGCCCTGGGCATCCCCTTCTGCCATCCTCCTTCAACTGCCTCAGGGTAGAACCTGTACTATCAGATCTTTTGCCTTCTTCCCCCCTCATAGTTTACTTCCATGGTTGTGAAGTAAATAGCACACCTGTGAATCTACGGATGAATGCCAGCATCAGAGCTAAATTATTTGTAACTTTACATTATTGAAATATACCTTGGGGCTGGGGATGTAGCTCAATAGTACAGTGTTTGTGTAGCATGCACAGGCTCTGGTTTCAAGTCCCAGCGCCACCAAAAAAATAAAAAAATAAAAAATATGGCTTGGCAAATAGCTCAGTGGATTAAAGCACCTGCAAGCAGGCACAGGGGCAGGAATCCCTGGGCCTGCTGTGCGGGCCCTGCCCCCAGGGCGCTGTGAGATGGCAGCTGAGACTGGGCGTGGTGGCTTGTACTTGTAATCCCAGTACTTGGGAGGCTGTAAACAGGAGAATCACTATGAGTCAGATCTTGTAGTGAGACCGTGAACACCCTGTAGACCCTTCCCCAAAACAACAACAACAACAAAAATGTCTCTATTTGATCATCAGAACTAAGTGTCTTCTCTAAATCGAAAGTTCAAGTTGGCTGCTTCGAAGCTGATTGGCCATTCCATGTCCCTGGACAGGGTGACTGACTGTGGTATTTACTGTTTTGCAAACTATCTGGTTGGGTCAATACCTGAAAAAAACAGAAATCAATACTGAGCATGTGTAGGGATGTAATTCCAGTAGTCTGAAAGGCTGAGGGAAGAGAATTGCAAATTAATAGCTAGTGTGGGCGATGGTAGTGGGATTGGCGGCAACAAGATTTATCGTGGGGGAGGGGAGCTTGTGTTGCTGGTGTGCGCACCAAGTCCCTACAAGGAATGTGATCATCATGCGCGACAGACATGCATGAAGAGGTCCAAGAGCTGCAGGGAGGGGCATGAGGAGATGGGATTCAAAATAGGATGAAGAAATGTCACACTTATTTAGCAGCTTCCCACTAAGAATCCCACCTTTATATACTTCAAATGTATCAATAAAACAAAAAATAAGCAAACTATAAATAAAACTAATTTTAAAATGGCTAGAGATCTGCCTCAGTGTGAAGGCTCCGCATTCCATCCCCAGCACAACAGAATGAAATCCACAAAAGCTGAGACCCTCCTCTCTTTCTGGGTGTATGAGTCTCCATTGCCAGTTCTGTAAACTGGGAGGTCAGTGGATTTGGACCCAAACTCTCACCGTTAAATGCGAAAATTTCTACTCTAGCTTCTTTCTCATCCTAAGAATCACATTACCGCCTCTGATGGTGCTGGGGTCTAGCACTCCATATATTTCCCCCAGTTTTACTTTGTTCAGGAAGCAGGTCTGCACGGAACATAGGCCAGCCTTCTCCCAAAATGAGAAATGCATTTGAGGAGTCATAGCTTCATTCCACCAGTTGTCACAGTTTTCTCTCCTCTGACACATTCAACTCTCTAGGTCCCCAAAAGTGCCCCAGCTCCCAGAGCCTGGGAGTGACTGATCCTTCCTACACATGGGATTGCTACTTGCCTTCGTCCCGCTGCACCTTGTCAGATCCAATAGTCCCCTGACCAGTGTCAGCCTGATTTTCATTTTCTTCAACTATATCACTGTTGGCTTCTTGCCAATCACATTGACCTTAAGGAATTGTATCTTTTAAAAGCCTTGCTAAAATCATAAATTCCAGGAGAGAAGAGAAAGCTAACAATACTATCTTTCCATTCTTTTTACCTTTTTCATGCAATGTATATATGGATGACCTTACTAGAAATTAATTTTGTTTAATAAAAATTTTCAGAAACTCTGCCCAGATATGTTGTGGGCTTAATGTATATGTGTGTTCTGGCTTTATAATTAGAGGTACATTAAAAAGTCTCTCTTATGTCACTCTGTCAGGTGAAATGAGGCTCATTAGAACATGTGCTGATGTGTTGTGGTTTTTTTGTGTGTGTGTGTATGTGTGTGTGTGTGTGTGTGTGTGTACTGGGTGTGTATCAAACTCAGGACCTTGCACTCACCAGCCAGGCACTTCTGCCACTAAGCTATATATCCTCAGCCCTGCTTGTTCACGCTAGTGAGCGACAGACAAAGGTTCATGCTGACAGCTGCCTTCCATGCTCTGAACTCTTTTTGCATCGGTGTCGTGCCTGGCCATGTCTGTGAGGAATACTGAGTGAGGGCTTGCTGTCTGACGTGCATACGAGCCCCTAATGTGACAGCAGAATTCTGAAAAAAGAAAGAGATTTTAGTGGGGCCACTCGGCCTTGGAAGCGGGAGTTTGCTTGATCTTCCAGGATGGAGTTGGCTGATAGCTAGGGAATTTATTGGAAAGGCGGGTGGAGACCATCTGTTGGTTAGATGGTGCGAAAGGGAAGTTCCAGGGTTCTCTTGCACTTCGCGGGGCTTGGTGCCTTCTCAGAGGTAGCTGGCTGCTTGTCACGGGGCTGTGCTGGGTTGGTGACATCAACATGTAATCCCTCAAGCATGTTAAACTGCAGATAGCTGGCTTGTCGCTGACCTCTGGCTTGTTCTGTAGGACAGCCTCAAAAGCTTTGTTTTTTGGTTAATTTACACCTAGTTCCTCACTGATTTCACTGGAACAAGAAACATGCTTTGTCAGTTCTCCAGGATCAGTACAGCCAAATGACTCATCATGTGATGCTTATATCAGATAAGATTTTATCTGCTTAATCTACAGTATCTGTCTATTTGGGTACTATTACCTGTGTATTAATATTACTTTGGAGTCACATCAATCTGATTTTAAATACCCCGTAAGGCTCCCGCCCTTGAATAGTTTTAGGACGGCACTAGAGCAGAAGTTCTCCCATGAGGGGTGAGTCCAAGAAGATGACTGTGTTGTCAGCCCTTAAAGACGACATGCTTAGTGGCCTCGCCTTTAAAGAAGAGAGGGTTCTTGTCGTCGATGGTTCTAGTTATCACTTGTGCTCAGCTCTGCAGGGGTGCCAAAGCAATACACGTTTAGTGGGACCCCTCCTTGGAGTTCTGAACATTGTTCTCTCCTGGGGCTGGGGCTGTGATAGTCAGCATGGGTCTGTTCGGGAAGCTTGGGGGCCCCTGGAAGCCCCAGCCACGTTGAGTTAGCCATGGGACCACCAGGGGCAAAGGCGTCACCTCCCAGGGTGCACTGCTGCCAGGCTCCAATGTTCTGTATGTTAAGCACACTAAATCCACTATTTGATCTGTGTATTTTCATCTTTCCTTGAGTTTATAAGATGTAACACCATCATATGTCAGGAAGAGAATGATGGCTCATAAGGGTACTGTCATGCCATCTAATTTCCAGGAAGGGGTGTTGCTACTGAGTGCAGTCCAAAGCTCAGAGAAGGTCGCATCCTTAGAAGTGAGAACATGGATTAGGCGCCCCCTGCCTCTACTTAAAGCCAGGTTGTTTCTGGACTGCTTAGGAAATGCAAGAAAAAGCACTGAGGAAGGATGAGCAAGTTTAAGTTCTCTTGGCTCTCTTTGTTTTCCCATTTAAACAATGATGTTCATTGTGATGTCATAGATATTTTGAAGAGTTGGTGAACCAGGGGAACAAAAGCAGGACCTTTTACTTATGAGCAAATGATAAGTATGATAAATATTGTGGCTAAAATAGTATGCTTTGTGCACAGTAAGCTTTCTAGTGCAAGGGCAAATGGGCAGATGTTTCTTACAAGTCATTTACACAACAGCATGCCCATGTATATCAGTTTCCCATGATGAATGCATTTATCATGCTCTATAAACATATACAAATTAAAAATTTAAAAAATACATGGAAAGCTAAAGAAATAAAAAGAAGTAGGAAACTCTAAGAAATATGAGATCACCCGCAACCTTTAAATATGTTGATAAGTATCATAATAATGCCATAGTTCAAAGAACTCCAGGAGTAACTCCTATGTGCATAAAAAGTTGCCCAAACTTTCTCTGGTACCAAAGCGTTGCTGGTACCACCTGCCTTGACTGGAGGCCTAACTCTGTATCTGCTTTAGAGCAGACACTGCCGCTACTTTTACAGAAAGAGAATCATTTGCAACACAAACAGTAGTAAAAATGCAAATGAGTTCAATGTCACCTAACTACAAATCCAGCACCCTTGAAAACGACCCCTTTCCATGATGTGAGCATCCTAGAAATCCTTTCCGTGCCAGAATTTTAGAACCGTGATGTTCATGAAGCGCTAAGTATAAAGTTTATACCAAGGAATCAGAAAGCAAAATCAGAACCCAAATGTCTCGGGGGAATAGAGGATCTCCCCATAATTACCTACTGAACACGTCACTTCAGAGTGCGCAGGATCCGTGGCATGTCTAACTGGAGATGCGGCGTTCTGTGTACAGTGTTTATAATGGACTAGGCATCCAGTAAGTCTGCAGAGAATGGCTGCAAGAGGAAACAAGTCTGAGGACTCTGCAGTAGTGAACTTGTGCAGCTCTTTAGTAAATGGCTCGTGTAGGCCAGCAGCAGGAATGCAGGTGAGAGTTCTGACACCAAGAGGCTGTTGCGTCCCTTGGTGTGCTACCATTTGTAAGTCATATTTTGTCAAAAGAAAGTTCTCATGAGAGTACCTGCCTAGCTCCTATCTTTTCTTGTGCAAATAGTTTTCAGGTGAGAGAGTAAAGCTTTCAGCTCTTGCCATGTGAACTATATTAAGTACTTCCCAAACGAGTCACTTGAGAAACCTAAGGCTATACTAAAACTTTTATTTTTTCTCCTTTAGAAGAATAGTGAAAAAGACTTAAAATGACAGTTATCTCTGTGAAACTCTTCAAGTAAAATCTGTGATAGGGAATGAAAATAAATGGGCAAGGTCCTGAATCAGGTTGTGTGGTGTCCTAATACCTACTCTGAAACTGGGCTGTGAAACTGTACAGCACTGCTGAAGGAGATGCCTGTTTTCAGTGGAATAGCCTCGTAATGTAAAATGTTTTTTTTTCTTTAAAAAAGCATATATATCTCTGGGTATAAGTAAAGAAAATAGCATTATTTATAATTAGCAGCTTTAGAGAAAGAAGCATGCAAGACACTGACATGTTAGCCTCACGCTGCATGCCAGAACTTGCCTGCCCTTACCTGACTGAGCAGGTATTAAACACGTCCTTTGGGCGAGATCCTTGAGAAGTCACCACAGGCTGTCTGACACAAATATCTTCCTTTCCTTCTGGAATATGATGCCTGACACTGAGTTGTCTAATCTCATTCCTCATTAAAGTAATACAAAGAACTCCAAGGTCTACCATGACATGGAGTGTTTTGTTTTATTTTGCAATCAGGAAAATATCTTTCTTACTTAGCCCTCTGCAGTGCAGTGGCTTCCGTCCTGACCCACCGCCTGCATGAGCTCTTTACACACCCTCCCTTTCCCTGCATCTTTCAGAACACCCTAAGTGCTCACTACCTTATACTAAATGTTATGAAACTAATATGTGCAGTCTTTTTTCTTTTGGGGGAGCTGGTTCAATCTGCCCTGAGGGTGGGGCTGGGGTATGTGGTGCTGGGGATTGAACCACAGTCACCTGCACCTGCCTAAGTTTTGCCTAAGCAGGTGCTTTATACCACTGAGCTATCTTGCCGGCCCAATGTGTGCAATTTTAAGAATATAAATTAAGGTGTGCATTCTTACTCCATGTCTCAGCTGGCTGCTCACAAGTGTGAGGACCATGCTTTTCAATTATCAGTACCTTGTGGTTCCTTCCAGCACAATCCCTAATTACGTAGAAGAGTTCTACATGCCCTACACCAGTTCTCGTGTTTTGTCTTCTTTACTTCACATTAAGAGCAGGACATAATTTCATGTCACTGAGAAACTAATTTAAGAACCTTAACTCTTTACAATGATCTTTAGGGTGGGTAGACAGCTCAGTAGACTAAAGCACCTACATAGGCAGACTTGGGGACAGGGGTTCGATCCCCAGTGTGCCATGCCGTCCCCGCCCCTGGAGCACATGAGACAATTGGAACTGGGTGTGGTGGTGCACACCTGTAATCCCAGGGCTTGGGAGGCTGAAAATAGGAGGATCACTATGAGTCTGATCTGTGTAGTGAGACCTTTTAGACCCTGTGCTAAATACATAATAAAATAAAATGACCTTTGTTATGATCCTTAGACTCTTCTGTTGTGATGCCCTTTCAACTGATGTTTGCTTCCCTATTCATATTTGCAAGTCAGTGATAAGGCTTGATTTTGTTGAAGGGTAGTATTTATGCATTCAACTTAGGACTAACATGTGTGATTTCATCTTTGCACTAAAATGTGTATCAAGTTGGTTAAAAAACACAGCCTACATGTACAAATCCTTCCTTAGACACTTAGCTGTTGTTTTGGATTCTTAGCTGCAAGTTACCTCAGCTGGCCTTTACAGTAACTCTATGGGAAGTCACCCTTGTTTTGCTTTGGAGGAAGTGTGTTTAGAAAGAGACCACAGGTTGGTGGCAGTTCAGAGCAAGTAACAGGACAGGAACACTGAAACCAGTGCTTTCTGCCGCGGTACAATAGCTTGCCATCAACTCTTGACCTTTTATTTGGAGATAAGTGTAAACTGGCATACATTTGTTAGAAATAATTGAGGTCCTGTGCACATTCCACCTAATTTTTCTCTCTGGTGACATCATCTTGCATAAAGCATTATCTGCAGATGTTCAACTTAAAGTAGTTGAGCTATCAACTTTGCTGAGTTTCAGGTGGCAAGGTGACACACACACTGTAGAAAATAAGAGCTTTACCTTCACCCTGTTCATAGACTGTACCCTCACTTTCCTGGGCTAGTGGAGCCAGCTCAGCTCCCAGCCACGCAGTGTGCACTGTGAGCTTACAAACAAAGCTACATGGAGTTGTTTAGCTGAACTCTGAGGCTTGGTGCTTAGGTGCACTAAATGAATTTTGGACTTAAGGCTATTTTCATTTTGCAGAGGGCATGCCAGGAGGCAGTCCACTGAGAAGTGAAGGGCATTGGTGTTCTTACTGCAAGCTTCAAAAGCGACACTGATACCATGCATGCACCTCAGGAAAAATTTTTCTTTCTT
>NDGM011093146.1:0-15248 GCA_002564305.1 Octomys mimax
GAACTAATAGTGTTTAGACAAGATATCATGTTTGCATCTTGTACTGTGAATAACTACTACAAAGACAACAATATGAAATGTAATAATTTTTGTAACTGTCCTATTAAACTGTTTTGAAACTCTCTGATTGTTACTTATTTCTCACTAAATTAATATAAAAAGGTAGTTGGTATATTTATCACTCTGAATGTTTTGGTGTCTGCTAATAATTGCAAAGTCTGCAGTGGAAGCATTTGCAAGGTAACTAAGTCACACCAGTATGAATCTTCCCTAGAGCAGCACATTGCTAGACAGTGCTACTAGCTAACTAAGCCAGCTGACTGGAGGATTGAAATATTTTCTAGGCCATTCAAGGAAACTCAGAAAACATGAATTTTAATAAGTTGGATTGGCTAGTTAGGGCTTACAGGATGACTGCAATCAATTCAATAATGGACTTTATGTTTCGCTAGTTGGTGACAACCAGAGCGCTATCTGCATCCTTTTAACATGTTTCAGTCATGGAACCTCTGTGGGGAAGAAGATTCAAATGTCCTAAAGGTAAATATGTGACAACTGAATACAGAATGCCATATATCAGAGCAAGTCACTTTCAAGCACCAAGGTTTATCTTCATATTCTAAAATGAATACCCAAGACTATAAAAGTCAATTGCAGTGATGACTAAATTTAAAAAAATAGGTAACCCGAAAGACTGTGTGCTCAGTGAATTAATAAACTCATATGTATGACTAAGGGTTTGAACTGTCAGAAAAGGAAATTAATGATCTAAAATGCCTGTATCAGACGCAAATTAGGCTGTGGCTAATGTCACAATCTCTCCCTTACCACTTTCCTTTTCACAAAGATTTCAGATGGTCCCCAGGCCTGCCTTGCTGGCCATATTCCCAGTGTGCACTGAGACAGCGATTGAGACTGGGCATGGTGGTGCATGCCTGTAATCCCAGCTCTTGGGAGGCTGTAAACAGGCAAATCACTAGGAGTCTGATCTAGTAGTGAGACCCTGAACACCCTGTAGACTCTTCCCTAAAGATACAAAAAAAAACAAAACAAAACAAAAAAAAACAAAAAAAGATTTCAGGTGGTAAATATATGTAAAACCCAAGAATTGTCACTAAAAAGCACAGACATTCCGAAGCTTAGCCTAGATCCACATACTTTACTGAAGTTTCCATTGGAACTCAGTTTGTAACTCAGAAGAAAGGAATGAAAGAAAGAGAGAGGGGAAGACAGAAGAAAAGAGAAGAAAGAAAGGAAGAGAAATGTGCTCTGACAGTGGCCTGAACCCTGAAATCTTACGGGTAACTTGGCGCAGTCTTCATTTTCTACTTTCTTCTCAGGTTGATTAAGTCTTAGCTATTTCTAAAGTCCTGGGAACAGATAATGATTATCTCTCTTCCTGCCCATTTCTCCATCAGTTCCAAGCTATATGTCTAGAGTCCAAGACGTGTGTCCTCGTCTTGGATATTGAATTCTGTGTTCACCTTATATATCACTTCCTTGCTACATTTCCTCTCCATTTTTTCTTTTCTTGCCCACTGCCTTTGAGGGAAGCTGTCAGGCCATTTTAGAAAAGAAAGATGAAAATGACTCTAACCTAAGGACAGGTGCTACTCCTTTGGAATATTTAAATGTGATAAATGGTGCCAATCCGAACACCAGTTCTTTGACATATTGGAGTGCGAAGACTCACATAGAGCTGTCACTCAGAAGAATGACTTCTATGCTGCCATCCTGCTGGCCTGCCACTTGGACACCCAGGCGTGAATGTATGTTTCCTGCAGTGTGCTCAACCACACTGCCTGCAGCCGAAGCCACAGGAGAGCCAGGTATTCCCTTAGAATAGGCTCACACTAACCCAAGGATGGAGGTGGATAACCCAATCTGCAGCAGTGGCTTCCACAATGGATGAGGTTTTGATTTCATAGCCGATATTCCTCATAGAGCTTGGGGTACATGATCCCTCTCAATTGGACTATTGTATTTAAGACGTCATTTTTCATTTTTAAAACCAGGATCCCTTCAGGTAATCAGTAACCTTGAAAAGAACTGAACTCTATAGCAAAGATCTGCCAAAAGTCCTCTGAGAGATAGAAAAGTTGCTGCAAAAATATAAACATCAGAGCCTGCACTGCCCCTCCGCCTCCTCCTCTGTCCTGTGCTATCTCCTTCTATCTTTGCCTTGAATGTTTCACAAAGTTTAGACAGGTATAGGTTGTCACTCGAACATGATGACTCCAACTCGGCAAAATTGTTCCTGTAATGGAGTTCTCAATTTATTGGTCAATTTCACCTTGATTTTGTGTCACTGTTAGTTTTGCTAGCCCTTCAGCTTGTATTACATGCTCTAAAAATGTGAAACATTTTCAAATATTTTAAATATCACAGATAATTGTATTCAGCTCATAATCTCCTCCTGGAAAGATAAATAAAAATATTTTTTAAAAAATAAACATTACTTGCTGTACTCCTCTTTTCATAAATAGCTAAAATCTGCCACCTTGTGGACTTTCTAGGATGGCTAAGGCATACTAGCCAGCTTTTTAAAATGAGAAGAGCACAAATTCTTCTGTTATGCAGTGACACTGCCATCTTGTGGGAATTTTCTAAACTATTGATTTAGCAGACAGGACAGAATGGGTTTGTAGGGGAAAACAAACGTACTTTGGGAGTATCTAACCAAATTACACCTATCAAAAAACTCATAGTGTGTATTAAGAGTTAAATTTAAAAGTTAGAATTTTAAAACTACATTTGCAATATTAAAATAGGGGGATATTTATGCACAAATTGTCATGACCTCATTAAAAAAAATGCATTTTTTTTTCTCACCAGGGCAATAAAAATTGAATGATGCCCACACCGGTGCCACAATAGCTTCATTCTCTATCTAAAAGAAGGTGGAAAAACTGAACCGTTTCTGTCTTTTTGTCTCCTTTGTCTGAGGAATAGATTAAATCATACTGGCTGGCTGATACTCAGCCCTAATAGTGAACTGAAAGTAAGATCAATACTTCTGGGCTCTTAACATTTTCTAGGCGCTGCACTTTAACCCATCCTGGAATTTCCTCCATGCCTGAGGAGAATCCACTTTAAGAAGCATGGATGGTGGCAACGTCTGCCTTTGTGGGCCTTGCCTGTCGCATGCCTAGGAAGCCAGCTGCTGGGCTAGCTACTGCAGATCGGATGGCCCCTCTCTGTGAGGTTTCTAGGGTGTAAGCTCATTGCTATCTCATCTCACAGGCTTGACAAGCTCCCCCAGAGGCCTTCTTTGAGAAGATACAGGGGCTTGAAGGCAATTTCCCCACACTGTCAGAAATAATCACTGCAGCCCTGTGCTTCAGGTCTGTGGGTTTTCAGGAATTTGACAAACTACCCCAGCTGCTGTAAATCTGCTTTGCACTTGAGAAATGGTAGTGTGCTCTGTATGTGTGCAGTCGGGTACCAGATTTCTCTTCAGAAAATCAAACTCAGTTTACAATTTTTATTGATGGAGAGAAGTGAGAAAGATGCACGTCATCCTTATTTCTTCTTCATTTCATCTTTCAAGGCAACCACTCTGCCTCAGCTGTACCCAGGTCACAGACTTGGACAATTTCTTTACTCTTTCCTGCAGTCATGTGACACTGGCATGGGCTACTGACTGATTCACCTTTGGGTTTTCGGGAAGCTTCCAGTATTGTATGCGTGGTTGCAAAGAAGCCTTTTGTTGGTGCCCTCTCATTTCTCCTTATTTATTTGTATTTGTTTTGCATCTGAAACCCTACTCCAACCTCTCAGTATCTTAAAATTTGGATCTACAGGCAGTAGAGGTTCATGTGGCCCAATCCCAAGCCGGAGGATTTTAATAATGCTTCTGGAGGGGAGGGTATTATTAGCAAGCCCCTCTCCAGGCAGCTATTGTTCACAAAGAGAACAACCAGGTGTGAGATTTCCTTTCTGCTTTCTAGCTTTCTGCGGCAGGTGAGGTGCCTCACAGCTGCACCCAGATCAGATTTGAAGGAGAACAAAGTGCCAGCAGATGGAAGTGGGCAGATGAGGAAGGAGCACTGCATGTGACCTGCAGTCTCAGAGTTCAGTCGCCTTTTAACTTTACACAGGTGAGGTTTAAGTTTTTCCGATCTCTGAGCCCATGAAGTCTCTTTACAAATCTATCATCTCATTTTCTTCAAAGAAAAATAAAACAGAGATCAGAAAGATTACTTCAGTTTGCTAAGTTTTGGAGCTGCAATTGAATAACTTAGCTACAGTAACAGATCCTGGGGACACGGCCTGTCAGTATGTTGGATGGATAGGACGCAGTGACACTAGTTACCTATGGTGGACACGCTGGTGGCAAGAGATGTAGTTGCCAGTGTAGAAAGTGAGTTTGCTGGAAAGTAAGTGTTACAGTGGGAAGTAACCATCTTGGAACCCTTTCAGAGAATGCGTGTTCCCTGAGAATCTAACAAATGGCAGGTGTACTTCCAAACATGGGAATGGAGAAACAATCAGGTAGACAGATTCTCCTGGAGTACATATGTTAGGAGGAGCAGGTGGACCATATGCACAGGGGCAGGCGTACATAGGGATGGTCATCTCCAACAATGACAAACCCCTTTCCTTATCACCTTGCTGTGTGGTTTTTAGATTCTTTACAATGCCATACTGCGCTATCCACAATCACAGCACAAACCGCGATTGTTAGGAACGTGGCATATCCACGCGGCAGGTCTGTCTGCTCCGTTTTTGCTGCGCCTTCCCTCCAAACACTTGAAATGTGTTAAATAATCATTGCCATTCCACTGCGAGTGCATTTCTCTTTTATTTTAATCCTATTATAGAATTTTTTGATGGCAACCTGCTGTTAGAGTACATCTAACTATGTTAAAGCTCCCCAGGCCCTGAATATGAAAGAACCTCTTCAGAACACACGCCAGGACAGGTCTACCTTGTTAGCATGGAAATGAAAATAAAAAGCTCTGCTCTGGGGTGAGGAGGAGGAGGACGGGGCTCTAATACCAGTGCTTAGGAGGTGATCTCTCCTTGATCTCTCTTCATGCTTCAGGTGGTGGTGACTTGATGGTGGAAAGGATTGTTTTCTGTATTCTTGCCACTTCCTGTGCTTGGTGCTTGAGGGGCGAGGACCTCGAAGATAGCTTTCACACATGTAGCTAATGGTTAGCTCCTCCACTCTTCTGTTCTAGTTGTGTTTTGATGAAAAGGAATTAGGGATCAGTGTAACTGAAGGTTCACTCCCGAAACTTAGTGATGCTTAATTTAAATTTAAAAGTAGAAGTCTCTCTCTCTCTCTGTCTCTCTGTCTCTCCCTCTCTGTCTCCCTGTCCTTCTCTGTCTCCATCTCTCTGTCTCTCTCTATCTCTCTGTCTCTCTGTCTCTGTCTGTCTGTCTGTCTCTCTCTCTTTCTGTCTCTCTCTGTCTCTCTCTCTCTCTCTCATACACAGCACAAATAAAACTTTCCACAGAATAGAGTTCATCTTCCTTAAATAATTTACATGAATTGCCACAATAATTTGTTTATTTGCATTTTAATGAAATATTTCATTCTAGAAAATGGCAAAACACAGGTGATATTATATTGGCTATAAACATTAGAAGATAGCCACAGCTCTTCACCTTTGTAAGCCTCAGGCTATATGCCCAGGAGACAAGTAATGAACACTGTAAATAAAGTTATAATTGAATTTACTTGGATAAAAAATTTAAGCTTGTTGTTTTCTGTGGTAGTTAGGGTGAAAGTGATAATCACTGGCCATCTTTCATGTACTTTGAAAGGACAATTCCTAAGAAAATTTCAGGAACAAAGCAGGTCTCCTCCTATAAAGGGACACTTTTTAAGAATATATTGATGCATAAGATAATGTTATAGCTCACGTATGTTCATGAGGCAATTAAAAATCAGGAGTCAATGTCTTCTAAAAGTTGCTTAAGGGTTCTTTATATGCAAAGAACAAAAGTTGCTCCAAAGAGATAAGAGCAGCTTATTTTTTTTATTTATTTATTTATTTATTTATTTATTTATTTTTGGCGGAGCCGGTGATTGAACTCAGGCCCCTGTGCTTGCCAGGGAAGCGCTTATTCCACTGAGCCATCTCCCTGGCCCCAAGAGCAGCTTATTTTAAAGAATGTTCTGCTGAATCATTTCTAGATGAGACAGCAAGAAAGAGACAGATATGGGAGCATGGTGTACTGTGCACCCCCTTAAGCTTCAGTTTAGAAAACCATGCTGACTGAATTCCTCAATGCAAGGAATATATTCAAAATATAGTCCTTAACAGCTCGCTGGGTGCGAGATCATCAGAACGGATACTGGCTGTACCAGTGTATTTTTCAAGAGCATGACCATGCCTCAGTCCACAAGAGATTCCTGCAGAAAAAAGCCTCAATTCATTTCATAACAAGATATCTATAAATACATTCTGTGCATGTGAGCAATCCTAAGTTAAATGTTAGTGATTCATAGAATGAAATATATGGCCCTTTCCCTCAAGGGGCTCCAAGTCTATTGCAGAAAGTAAAACATAACAATAAAAAGCATTAAGGGCCAGCCTGATAGCTCAGTGGATTAAAGTGCCTGCTTAGGCAGACTTGCAGGGGCTAGGGTTCGATCCCCAGTGTGCTGTGCAGGCCCTGCCCACAGGGAGTGCTGAGATGGCAATGGAGACTGGGCATGGTGCTGCATGCCTGTAATCCCAGCACTTGGGAGGTTGAAAAACAGGAGAATCACTAGAAGTCTGACCTGCATAGTGAAACCCTGTACACAGTGTCCTAAATACAGAAAAAAAGAAGAAAAAACCCATTAAATGTCTTAAAAGAGGTATGCACAGGGTGATGTCAGTAAACAGGAGAAAAAAGATTTTTATAACTGGAGGAAACAGTTAACTGTCATGGAAGAGGCTGGATTTTAAATGAGGCTTTAAGGATAAACAGGATTTATTAGTAAAGAGTCAAGGAAGGAACAGAGGAAGGAACAGCAGTGGCAGCTTGAAAATAGAAGCGCCCCCTACTTGTAGGGCAGATGCAGAGACTATTTCATTATATCTGTGTCTTCACACTCACAAACCCTGGAGATAAAAGACACAACTGAACAAATATACTGGGATCAGATCACAACAAGCCCTGAATGCCAGAGGAAAGAATTCAGACCCAATTCTGTAGCACTTGGAACACAGCCAAACTTTATTTCAGCAGGAGAGTTCCATGATCAGAGCTTCGTCATCCATCACACTTCGCCAAGAGTATTTTAACCTCAGCAGGTAATGTGGCAGCAAGCTGGCCCCAGAATGCCGAGCGCAGCTGCAGAAGGTCAGGCACTGGACTGCGTAGACTTCTTGCACCTGAACCTGGAGTAATAACTGCTGATTCAGTCTGTCAGTCACCACCTTGTTTGAAGCACCTTCTGTGCAGGAACAACGATGAATGCCTCTCCTACTTAGTACTTAGCAGCAGGATTTTCCTCTGTCCCACAGCTTTCATCAGGGACCAGGACAAAGAAAAGGCTTAAGAGGATCTGAGAGAGCAGTCGGTGGGCACTCTCAGTCTTACTGTAGATTTCTGTGAGCTCAACTGTCTCGGCTGGTCAATGTTGATTTTTCTGCAAGAGATAGAAGAGCAGAAATCTGTTGATTTTATGTGTTCTTGCAGATCGATGCAGTCAGAGTGAGGCCTTTGAGATGTAGTGAGGGGGAGGAACAGTGGTGCTTTTGATGGCCTCATTGTCTTCTAGGAAAAAGAAAGGTCAAGGTGAGTCCCTCTTTCAGACTCACATGGCTGAAGCAATGTCACCCCTGGGCTGAAGGGGCAATGACTGGGGTGTTTCCAGCCAAGCTGAGGAAGGAGAGATGACATTTAAGGGCTTTGGAAGCAATGCAGCACTTTTGGCAGAGGGACCCTAAACTGCACCTGTGTTTCTGCAGGCTCTTCTCTTGCTTTTTATATTGTCTCAGACTGTATCTGGAATTGCTGAAAGGTGGAAAATCTGCACGCTGCTTACTTAGATGTTCAGAAAGGCAGCAAGAGCAGGGAGGAATCTTGCAAGAACTCTAAGACGTGGCTCTCTAGTAACAAGGTATGTGGACTCCATCTCTAACCAGCCTAGCTGCATAATCTTTATTTCTGCAATACCACCACAAATGTCTACATTATGAAATATTTTTCATACTAATACTTTATATTTCCTTGCATTTAATCCTTGCAAAAACAGTTAGGTGATGATTACCTTTATTTTCCTAAATAAATTTAAATTCTAGGAGGCTCAGTAACTTGTGTGAGGTCATGTACAAATAATCAACAGGACAGATTTGACCCCCATAATCTTTTATTTTTATAATTATTGGGGAGCCAAGTGGCCCTAAGTCCAGCCATGAAGATGGCTTCCTGGAACCAAAAGGCTGACCCAGGGAGGTACCTGGTTTTATTCAGTGGAGGAGTGGCTTGAGGAGGAAAAACTGAGAATTGTGGGAAGTAGGTGAGTACTGTGAGCCATGCTAGGTAGGAGGCCTGCGTTTACCTCTGCCATATGCAGAGAAAGTAATGTGTATTATGCTATTGAGGTAGTATCTAATGCTTAGGGATCTGGTGCTCAGCCAAAATGGAGACAATCTCTCTTCTTTTAAGAATAGCTGCTCAGGGGGCCGGGGAGATGGCTCAGTGGAATAAGCGCTTCCCTGGCAAGCACAAGGCCTGAGTTCAATCCCCAGTTCCACCAAAAAAAAAAAAAAAAAAAAAAAGAATAGCTGCTCAGGTGGTCCTCCACAGTTCCCCCCTTCTTTGTTTTGAAGAAGCTGGAGCAGTGTCAGTTGTGGTCGCATAGCCTGTAGTTATCGTTGGGCTGATTCCTCCGTGACATACTTTAATGAGGATCATAAACAAGAGAATGAGTACACAAATTCCAGTATAAAACCAAAAATGAGTCTTGAGATAAGCAAATGGATTTAACTGCTCTATGGCATCAGTGAACTTATCCCATTCTTTAATCTGGGCATCAAAAGTGGCCATCTGCTGTGACATTAACAATACCTTTCTCTGAAGAGCATCTATATCCAACGAAATTAGGTGGGCATGAGGTGGCACAAAACTATTTGACCCCATAATCTCATGTTTTACTAATCCACTGTTCCACCCTTTCTACCTACCCTACTTTGCTCATGTGTGTTATGGGCATGATCATCATAAAAATCAAAACCAAGCTACCAGTATGGTAAAAGGACTGTATATGCCATGAAGAGCTGGGCAAGTAGAAAAAATCACTGCTTTGAAGTTCTTTGTGGCTTTATTTGTTGAGGACATAGAATATTAACATACGGGAGAAGATGAAAAATGAGGGCTAACATGGGATTCACAGAAAACATTTGACTAGGGAAGGAGCTTAGATGGCCTCGACCAAACACCAAAAGAAAGACATTTGCAGAACTGTATCTGCTCAATTAGACAGAGCAGGAGACATGGCCCCTGATGTAGCAGCCTCTCCTCTCATCTGACGATTTCAGCTTTTTTTCTACTGTTCTCCTGTCACATGGTTTGCATGTAAGAGCAGCACGGTGTGGACATCATTAAAAGTGCCATGACTTGAGGCTGAAATGAGACACTGATTGTGCCATTAAGCAGCAGATTTCATAAACAAATGCAGTTCATTCTGTCTACAGCCTGACATTGGTGCCTGAGGAGCATAGCTGAAAATAATTTCTCTGCAAGCATTCTGCTTCAAGTTTCAGATTCCAGACAGCTCTGCTACACTGTAAAGAAATAGATGGGCAAATGGATTGCTACAGGCACTCAGGGGTTATGGAGCAGCCCTCCCATATCACAGCCCAGGCCCACCCCCCAGGCCCACCCACCCCGGACAGCCTCAAAGGGCTCCGGTTGCTGTTAAACCACCATGGCTACAAAGCCACCGGTGCAGCCAACTGGAGCTACAGCCTCCCGAGAAATGACAGATTTAAAAGAAGAAATAGTGTGCTCTTGCTAGAGGCGAGTTATTTTAATACAATGCCAAGATGACAGCTCTCCACATTTAATCATCAGACTCCTGAGTTTTTACTACGACATTAGAATTTCTCACAATTGGGAGAGAATGTTTCTTTTCCATCCATGCCTGACACTTGCATGTTTGCAAAAATGTCTGTAAACTCCTCCAATTATTTTTAATAAAATGTAAATGATTGTCTACACAAGCCATTTCTTTTCTAACAGCCTCCATATACCACAAAGGGAAATTTTGAAGCAAGGCTTTTGAAGCTCTGTCTTTTTCCTCCTGGTGCCACCTTGCTCTTTAGAAGACTTTCCCCTCTCTTTGTCACCTGTACTATGACCATTTTCTTTTTGGTATATCTGTGATCAGTAGCTGTCAGAGAGGCTGTGCATTTGATAATCTATGCTTAAGTGGGCTGATGCAGCCTACCTGGCTCCCAATCAAAAGCCTAGCTACATCTCAAGGTTGGCAGCCATAAAAATGGACATTTGCATACTTCTCTAGTTTTCTAGTTCATGCAAGGTCCCTTAAGTTACGTCTGTACTATTCCAACAATCTTTTGCCTTTAACAGATGAGAAACTGAAGTAGTGCCATGTTCTATCTCAATTAAAGACACAATGGACCACTGCCAGCAACTACAAGCAGCACACGTGCTACTCCATTCATTTCTTTTTTGGGAGAAATTTCAATAGAGGCCTATTATCTTACAAATTTAAGGATGCAAAATGAATAAAACTTGATTTGAACCCTTCTCAGGAGGGGTCAGCAAAGTAATGAAGCTGATAGACAAGGATTTATTTAAATACTTTGAGCACAGGGTGAAAGTTGACACAATTCAGGATAGGCTCAAAGTGCACCAAAATGTTCCATGGCTTCAGTTGCCCATGAGGTTGGGAAGGGACTTACAGGGCCCTTAGTGGAGAACATTCCCAGACGGTGAGCTGCAACAGAGGCCTGTGGAGGGTCTAAGGCCTGCTACTGATAGGCTGGATAAGTTCTTACATGTTAGTGAGCATTCTCCTTCTGCCCTACAGGAAGGGCTACCAAAATTATCTTGGCATGACATCAACTCACTATGTTTTCACTGTCCACTTGGAAACAAATCAGAGTGTCTTCCACAGGACAAAACAGTCCCTGAGACTAAAGGCACCACTCCTGGAATGTTGGCAAAGAGAAGAGAACTTTGCTTTCTTAAAAGGAAACTAGAGAAACTGCCTTTTCCTACACACCTGTTAAACAATTGCTTGACTATCTGTTAGTGCTCAGCCCACTTTCATTTACAGCTTTCTCTATTGGCTTTTGCCTACAGAACCCTATTAACTAGGACATACAACTACTGGGCAGTACCAAGCCATAACTGATAGCCCTTCTCTATCACTTGAAGGAGAAGTGCTGATATTCATTCTCCTCAAAGAATGATGCGCCACAGCCAGAGAACCAGTATGAGGTTGCTAGACAGCTGCCACCTCCTTCTGATCTCATCTACACCTATTTCTGAAGTGCAAATCTGGGACTTGAAAAGGGGTACAGAAGGTATTTTAAAGATCTGGGTTAGCTTGTGGATTGTATTATGAGTAAATAATTATTGCCAGTCTCCAACATTGTGTGCCTCAAAGCTGTATTCATCAGAGATGAATGGGGATAATGTGCGAGTCCTACTGAGGAGGTCCTTGGAGACAAGCAGCACTGGCTGCATTTGACTCTGGAGAGGCTACTGCTATGCAAAGGCATGGTGCTATTCCAGAGAGGCAGGCATCTGGTTCTTAGTGGAGGAGTATAAGGCCTGCCTCCACAGCAGCTAGCACCTTCCTGCTGTACTGTCCTTGCAATGATTCTTCCTTCACTTTCAATGTGTGAAATAGAGATACTAATGTAACGAAGAACTCAAACCTTTCACAAGCTATGCACTTCAAAGGAGAAGGAGAAAACCTTTTGAGGTGACTGTTTATTCTACTACTGCTCAGCATAACCACCAGCACACCATTTCACCACAGGTCCCAAATGAAAAATTTTGAGGGCTATTGAATACGCTGCAAGTTTTCAGAGCTGAGCCATGGAAAGCTACTTAACACAGTTGTCTCTGTAATTGTGATGCATTAGAGAAATGTGTGGAATGCCAGTGCCATCAGCCTTGCCCTTGTCTGGGTGGTGGGACAGCCAGGGGTGAGGATTCCATACCACAGCCCATTAGCACCAGCAGGGAGACAGCCAGGTTTTTCAGCTCAATTCTATTTGGTTTAAAGGATTTGTTTCCTGAATTTGAGGGTCAGAAATAGAAAGGAGAAAAAAAAAAAAAAAAACACTGCTATGGTGATATCTCTGAACTCGCCTGGTGTTCCTGTCAAATGTGCTACACACACACACTTCTGGAGTGCAGGATGCATGTCTTGTTCAGGCCACTTGTCGTGGAAGGAGTTAAGTTTCCATCTACCATCCGCCACTCCCTCCCACTTCCTATCCACTCCTCAGGTTTTACCTCATGATCCAATTCAGCAAAGCTCCTAGGAATAAAATAAGATTTAAGACATTTTGATAAACATTTTTCTTTAGCTCTTCATTCAGCTACACATGTATGAATAGTCTGTGCTTTCTAATTTACTCAGTGAAGGGCATAGCATGGAATAGCAACACAAAGTTAACATAAATTCCAAGCTAACTATATTCCAGGGAGACACTAAATAACTTGTCATTACTTTTGTATTCTTCACATGAAGACCATATAAAGAAATTCCTGAGTAAGGATGTCCTATTAGAGGGATATTTACTGCTTAATGGTAACTGGTCTTTGATAGAATTAGACCTTGGTATTCCCTTTGTCTGGGGGCCACCCAGTTAGAGTAAGCCTTAGTCTTCCAAATTGAGGTGGATCCTGTGGGCATGAGCAATGGGCTGTGGTCAGTTATCTGCACCTCTTGAAGATGAAGAGCAAGTTCTTTCTTGAGGATCATCCAGGTGATCCATCTCCATGTCTGCTACAACTGAAGAGTAATTGGAAACTATTCATAAGCAAATATAGACATATTCAAACATTGTTATACATGAACTGAAGGTTTACTGTAATGATAAATTGTTCCTTTCCTTATCCAATAAATAGTGTAACGGTCGCTCTGTGTCAAGCTCTATTCTAAGCACTGGGGCTATGATAAGGATTAAGAATGATTAAGTCCTTGTTTACATGAAGCTTCTATTTTGTGATAAAAAAGCATAAAATAAACCAACAATGCTGCTTGCTAACAAATTTCTAATATCAATATGTGACAAAGAGGGACAACAAGCACTCTTTGAATTGCTTGACTTTAAATTGAGTGGTGGGAAGCAAGTTTCTGGAAAGGATGATATTTGAATAATGCAAGATGGTGATCTGCAAAATTCTTGGGAAAGCCTATGGCAGGCAGAGTTAATACCTAGCACAAATTCTTAAGATGAGAATAAACATGCACAGGATTCTGAAGGTTGTTAGATACAAACAGGTAGAGGGATACACAGCATAGAGCAAAACTAAGCATAACCCTGCAGTATTGGCTTGAGTGACTGAGACGATGCTGGTTCCATTTAGTCACCACTTAGAACTCGAAAACCTGAACCTGCATATGAGTTGCCTAAGAGTTTTCCTCAGAAAGAAGCATTCATTATTATAGGTACTTGGCGGAAACTGGAGATCTGAAGCACTGCGGCATGCCCTTCCCCCATCTGTACTCTCTTTTGCACACTGCTACCAAGTTGGGAGGAGGGGCTCATGGGAGCCACTGCTGAGCAAAGACTGGGCTTCTAAACTGCACCATTGCCAAGACACTGTGAGTGAAGTGGGTGGGCCTGTTGAAGAGGGGAAGCAAGAAGTGTGTGTGCATGTATGGAAGATGGATACAAATGGTATGGCCCACTCTAACAGAATGGCTTCACCAGTGTGTTGAAAAAATAAACCCTGCTGGGGTGAGTCTCATGGGAATCTGTGTTTGTGGTTGTCTCCGGACAATCTGAGGCTATCCATAAAGCAATGCAACTGGCAGCCATGTTTCTCTCAGCAACAATATTCTCGATTATTTTTCAATCCTTTTCCAAAATATGAGCTTCTTAAATGCCTGTATGCTCAGGTTATCCATGACAGAGGATTATTAATTCTGATCCCTTTACAATTTGAAACTTCAATGGAGTCTCCCCATTTGTCACCTCTTTAACCCAGAACAGTTTTGACGCCTCTCAGATTAATTTTGGTGATAGATCCAATTTCAAAGAACATTTATCCAAAGGTGAACCTATGCACCTGCTAATGTATCTCAGTTCCTTTACGAATAGCCTTGGAGATATTTTTAATTTGTATTTCCCTGTATATTAAGAAATCCTCCTCAGTTAGCCTGCTTCTGTGGGAGAACATTTTTCATATTTCAGATCAGGACACTGAACACTAGAGCTAAATGGATGAACTCATTTTAAAAATGATGAAGATTCCCACGCAGGTCAGGTATTTTAATACTTTCTCATTTCTAATTTATTTCTCTGCTTTCTGAATGTAGATTCTTATATGTCCTTTTAAGTACTTTCTTAATTGTACTGACATTTTAGAAAATCATTTGACCATGCTGTGTGTGTAGAAGTTTTTGTATAATGTTAAAAGGTCATGTTGGTAATGAAGTAGACTCCAGAGTGGCTTGGAGTGTCCAACACAGTAAGGTCACAGAATGCTGCTATCAGCATGTTCTGGACATAAGCCAAGTCACTTATGCAAGACTGGCCACTGATGGCCGCCTCACTGCCGGCCAGCCCATTCCCCCAACAAGCCTCACAGCCGCCATCTCTCTCACTCTTATGCCTCTATCTAGCACATCTAGTTCCAAGTTCTCCCGTCTCTCTCGTTTTTCTGTTCTGTCCCCATCACTTCCTCCATAGCAACCACGGTCCTATCTTTACCCCTTCTCACCCTTTACTCTGATTACTGCCACAGCTTCCAGCTTGCTTTTCTTGCCATTATCTGTGCTCCTAAACATTATCTGTGCTTCCTTAACTAAAATCTAACTACACACGTCCCTGGCCAACAATGTGAGCCTCAGTGGCTTCTTTTCCCACATGAGAATCAGTTAACTTAGTGACCATTTCTTGAGTATCTTTCCAATGCCAAGAATCTGTAGACTTGATGATCAGAGAATTTCTAAAGCTACCACTGGTTGAGAGCTAAGAATAAAACATGCAATTCAGGGAAAAGATATTCTCTAGCCAAATATCTGTTTTCTTTCTTCATAAGCATTAGGGATATTTAATTGAAAAAACAAAAAGGAAAAGAAA
>NDGM011093151.1:0-15735 GCA_002564305.1 Octomys mimax
GTTCTAAATGATCTTACCAATTCAAAATCTTTAATTACACAGCTCTTTTGCCAAACAAGGTGATATAGTCATATGATCCAGAAATCAAGAAGTGAACATATTTGGAGACCCAGTTTTCAGCCTAACATACTTTACTCCTGCTTCCCCATTGTGGTAAAGTAGTGGTTTTCACCCAAAGATGGTTGTGGTCTTCAGGTGATATCTGAGAATGTTTGGAGGCTTTTTAAAAAAATGCATTTATTACAGGCCACCCTACACAAATTGTACTCATAGTGCTTCTCCTGTTTTCAGCCTCCCAAGTGTTGGGATTACATGCATGAGCCACTACACCCAGTCTCAGTCACTGTTTCAGCATACCCCCAGGACAGGACCCACAGAGCATGCCAGGGATCGAACCCCAGTCCCTGCATCTGCCTAAGCAGGTGCTTTAGTCCACTGAGCTATCTTCTGTCCAGCCCTTCTGGAGGCATTTTTTATTGTCATGATTGGAGAGGGTGATCCTGGCATCTAGGGAGATGTGGACAAAGGTATTAAACATTCTATGATGTACAGAACAGACCTTCATGACAAAGAACTACTAGGTCTGAGATGTCAGTGGTGGTGAGGTTGAGAAACACTGCTAAAATTGATTCCTTTGGCTCCTAAGGGAAAAGAATCAGACGATAATATCATAGCTTTTAACAGCAATATTAGATGTGCCTTTATAGCATGGTCTTTAGAATCCTAAGAAAATAATTAATCTAGTCCTAGTCTCGCCTTCTATCTCCAGCTGAGAGAGCGAGCGAGTGAGTGAGAGAGAGGAAGAGGAGAAAGTTGAGGGCAAGAATATTTTTAAATTTGAAAACATTCAT
This sequence comes from Octomys mimax, assembly GCA_002564305.1. NCBI lineage: Eukaryota > Metazoa > Chordata > Mammalia > Rodentia > Octodontidae > Octomys > Octomys mimax. Next base: position 852 of record NDGM011093151.1, read on the forward strand.
AAAGTCTACTTTTCCCCTCATAATTCATTGAAATGATATTCAGGAGAAACACAAGTATGGAGTTCAGAACATGAAAGGTATTATAAATAGGAGACAGTGTTGATTATGATCCAGGATTGTGTGAAAAAAGTTAGAGAAAGTAAATAAACTGAATTCATTGGCCCTTGATGCTCATAGATTTCTATTCAAGAGGGCAATATACATTCAGGAGACACCAGCTCAGAGATGTAAATATTTAAAGGCACATAAATATTGCCTAAAGTTATGTCAAAAGCCCACCAGAGAAGTGACAACAGAGTCATAACACGAAAGACAGATCAGTTATGCCCTACTGTATGGTTAGGTTTTTTAAACTTGTGAATGTATTAGTCATATAATAAAACCTAAGTAGATTTAAAAAATTTATTTAAAAATAAAATTCTCAATTTTTGTGATTTTAAACGTACAGCTAATGCTTATAATTAAGGATTCCCTGTTGTTTATTATGTCAGGAAAAGAACTAGAAGCAACATGCTGTCAACAACAGAACTATAACATAAATTATGATCTATACATTCCATATGTGGTGATTAAAATAATAATCTGACTGAAAGCTGATGTAGAAATATGAAAAATGTTGGGAAATCATGTCAAATAAAAATATATAAATACTTTCATAAAATGACTCCTTTTAGAATAAAAAAGCTAAAATGGAATTGTCCCCGTGACAGTGGGGGACAATTACTTTTTGTTCAGGTAATAGGGTTATAGATAATGCATGATCAATATTTTTTCTTTTAACCATTTTCTCCAAGTTCTTTCTGTAATGTTACTTTTATGATTAAAAAGCAGTTTCTTTTGAAAAGAATAAGGGTCATTGCTTTTAGATAGATCAAGTCAGACAGCCTGGTAGTTGACTATCTCTTAGGTAGAAGATTGCAAAATTACTACCTTTTGGCTGCAGCAGAAAGCCGCAGGGTTCTATCACCAAACATCTATGATTGCTTGTTTTTCCTCTTTCTTTGTCCCTCCCTGCTCTTCTATCTATCCTTCCTTCCTTTGTTTTTGCCTTTCTTCCTTTCTTTCTCAATGAATGGTAAGTTGCACTCAGGGCCGGTGCATGGTGTGTGAGTGTGTGTGGATTCTGTCTGTGTGATTTGCTGTTATCTGATTAAGAAAGGCTGGTGGGTTTTGGTAAGAAGCATAATCAAGGCTAGTCACTGAGAGAGACTCAACAGATCTTGATCCAAATTGGTGTGAAGTTTTGGGGATCTTCAGAGATAGGTTCAAGCTTAGCATGCAGCAAGACAGGGAGTCTCAGACCCTGCTCAACAGAGACCCTATACAAGTTCTGCTTCATGTAATTTCAGACTTATATGTAGGAGAAAAATAAACTTATATTCAGGGTAGCTGCAATCACACCCTAACCATACAAGGAGTGGGTAGTGGGAGGTGTTTAGCAGCACAGCTTTGGGGTGATGGTCAGCATACTCTCAAAATGGTTTTCAGCTCTGATATAAAAAAGTGGAAGAGTGCTTTATAAGATTGACTAAATAGCAGCACTGATTCCCCCTGTGACCACAGATGGAGGGAAAGCTACCCTTGTGAATGTGTGGGACTATGGATGTGCTCCCTGGCGGGGAGGGAAGCAAAACCCCTCTTGAGGTTAGCACTGAAGGGATCCCAATGCATTTGTAGTCTGGGTACCTTTGGCATTAGTGGGAACCTGAAGCAAAACTGTGCCATCTCCAGGCTTTCCAGGCTGGGGTAGGTGCTAACAGCAGCATCTGCAGAGGAACGGCAAACAGGAGCCGAGAGTGAAGCCTAAGCTGCCTGCTTCAGCCTGGTTTGTACCTCTTTACTATGAGGAAGTTGGAGTTCGTGTGGGCATACCAGCAGGTGTCATCTACCAATTGTGTGTGCCGTGTGTATGATGAGGTGTGTTTGACTCTTGTCCCTAAGTATGGGTTCAGGCGATCTCAACTAAATTATTTTGTCTCCATGAAGCTTCAAATTTCCCTTTCTGTCCATTGCAGGAACTCAAAATGAATCAAAATAGCTTTAAAACTTTCCTTAAAAATTCTCCCTTATAAGGAAAGTTGTTCCTTATAAGGCTTCGGTAATTAATCCTGTTAAATCAAGGTGGCTAGACCTTATTCAATTTTAAGGAAAAAGATGTGGTACCCCAATTACTGTGATTTTTAGAAGATACCACAGTTACTGTGATTGTAGAAGGCACTCATCGGGCAAGTCCATGGAGCTACACATGTTTGTATCTTGCTAGGCCCTGATTCAGTGATGGGGAACAACCGAAAGGGCAGATTTAGGTGATCCCACACTAAGGCTACTTCAGCTCTTAAAATTCCAAATGTATTACAGGTACATAAGGAAGGTAATTTAGCAGAAGTCGGGAGCACTGTCCTCTGTGCACTCTTACTTCCCTTAGAAAGTCAGCATGGACTAATGCAGCTGGGTCTGCATGAGAAAAAGGCTGCATGGGAAGAGGCTATGGAGAATGTTCTGGACCCTTCTGGGGAATTTCTGATGAATTTTGAGAAGTTTGTTGAAGGAATCCAGGAAGTATGGGACAAGAGACTTTATTACGTGATAGCAATTATTATTACATTTATGTTAGTGATTTTGCTTGCTTCTATCTAACAATTGAGTAGTAACTGTGTGACCATCTCAGAGACACTGAATTGATACCTGGAGGAGAGACAGGCTAGGGGCATAGGGACATAAATGTCTTAAGGTCTGAGTTCATATAAACCCTCCCAACTGATAGTCACACCATGGATAACAATACTATCTGGGCCAGGAAGCCATGGGATGTCACCATATTGTCAAAGTAATGTTTGCCTAAAGAAGCTTCATAGGATGTCTGGGCAATAATCTGATTGATCAGGCTTTGGCTAGAGCCTTTGGGCCCATGTCCTAGAGGTGTGTCCTGAGACTCAGAGCCAGGCTGATATTCTACAGGGCCAGTTTCCTCCCCTTTTATTCCTCAAGTGGAGCAGTCCCCTGGTCTCACTGCTCATCTGGCTGGATCCATTACAGTACTTTGTGCACCACCAAGCTGGCTCCCTGTCTTCCCCAAATTAATCACCAAGACAGGGTTATATCAGGTGGCTTTCTGTTACTACGACAAAATGCCAGAGAAGCACAGCTTAAAGGAAGAAACACTTATTTTTGCTCATGGCGGCCTGGGTCACCAGTCAGATGGCTCTGCTGCTTTTCAGACTGAACTGAGGCAAGGCATGATGACATGGCTCAAAAAGCTGCTCACCTCAGGGCAGCAGAGAAAGAGCTAGAGTGGCAGGGCACAAAATTTGTGTGATGCAGATATATTCCTCGTGGTGTATTTCTTCCCAGCAGGCCCCACCTCCCGATAGCCCATTCAGTTAGGAGCCAATCAGTGGATCCGTCCTCGTGACCCCCTCACCTCGCAGCAGGCCTCCAGCTCCACATCCAGGCTCCACATGAGGCTCTGGGGACGCTTCATGTGTAAACAGTACCCGTGGTGATTTCCTGACCTCTGCCCTCGCCTCCTCTGTTTGTGCAGTCCAATACGGACAAGCACTTGAAAACACCGCTGCTATGGAAAAGCTTGGATTATTTGTTCCTTCCTGAATGATATTTGGTTCTTGGAGAATTTCCTTCCTAGTGAATCATCTTTCCATTGTTAAGATAAATTATTTGATATATGCAATGTAAAGGCAAAAAAGGGCTGTCTCACTTCATAGCGCCATAGGCTTCAGCCCGTGGTTGGCTGCTCACCGGGTGCTGTCCATGGGGCAGGAGGAGCAGGCAGAGCTAGGGAAGAGGTATTGGGATCCAGATATACCCTTTAAAGTCCAGTGACCTACTTCCTATGAATGGGTCCTGTCTCCTATTGCCACCACCTCCCACTAATGCCATCAAGACATGGTAGTCATGGCTTAATCCACTGATGAAGTTAGATCCGTCATTATCCAATCATTTCCCCTCAGCTCTTCAGAAATCCAGTTTTCAACACAATGAGTCATTTTGAGAAACCAGTACATCCAAACCATCCAGGCCAGGTGCTTGTGGTGTCTGAGCAACAGGCATTTAGAATGTCTGAGGGACCAGTGGAGTGCTGCCCTGCGGACCAAACTCCCATTCCTGGCTCTGCCCACAGGCGCTTCTCCTCCCAAACTGATTTTGTGAATTCTATGCCCCTGAGAATTAATGCAACCGAGTTTCTCTTTTCTTGCAAAGTAACTTGACTTTGGGGGAGAAAAAAGGCTATAAACTGCTGGCTGCTTGAGTCAGATGGCATCTTGCAGCCACACTCATATGATGCTTTTGTGGATGCCAATTATATTACTGTTTCCTGAAGGCACAAGAGAAAAATGGTCTCCTATGAAAGCTTCAAGATCACCTTGCACAGTAAATCCACATTAAGGCAGTGCAGCAAGTCAAGACCCCCTGATAGTTCTTTCCACCAGAAAACAATGGGCCTGGGCAGGTCACATCCGAAAGTACACTAAGAGAGACATTTTAAATGCTGATGCTGCAGCATCCTTAGAAAACAAATCTTGCCAAGAATGCTAGATTTAAATTAATTGTCCTATGTATAGGTAAAGTACCTTAGTATGATAACATGAGTGACATAAAAAAAAATGGATTAGTCATGAAAGCGGGCATGATGATGCATGCCTGTAATCCCATGAGTCAGAAGGGTGAGGAAGAAGGGTCCTTGCAAGTTCAAGGCCAGCCTGGGCTACAAGTGAGCTCAAGCCCAACCTCAACTGTATAGTGAATCCCTGTCTCAAAAAGACAAAAAATTCACATGAAAACTGAAATGTTTCAAATAGTTNCAAGTTCATTTGATATGTTGACACCTAAAATATCTCATATCTGTTCTCCACTTTCCAAAAATCAATAAATCAGATCAAAACAAAACAAAAAAGCCATTCAAAAGGCTCTTATCTCATTGGGGAGCAAAAGCCAACACACTGCACAGCTAGAGTCAGCCCACGCCATCAGAACATGGTATTCGTGGCTTAATCCACTGATGACGTTAGATCCCTCATTATCCAATCATTCCCCCAAAGCTCAGGGGAAGGAGAAAAGTTAGAATAAGCAGGAAAGCAGCTAGCCCGGCTGAGCTGAGCTGTTTCTTCCTCTTAGCCAAGCAGATTGCTCTTCCACTTCTGGCTGATGGCGGTGGCCCCGAACGCTGCTGTTCTGAAGCACCAAGATGCCAGTCTCAGCAAGGCCACAGGCAGTGGGTCTCCTTGGCCACAGATGCAAACGTACCTCCGAGTGAGCAGACATCCCATGTCATCTCCAGACTATATTAGTTGATGATGTGGTGGGGTGTGCCTAGGCACCCTCACTTTTGTAGGGCCAAGATTATTTTGCTTAGGTGTCTATTGTAGTTTGGGGTTTTGCAAAGGGAATAATACAACACAGGACACATCTTGTAGGATTAATTTTTAATGAATCATATACAAAGAGTGCAAGAAATCTCTCCACATACTAAGGACCAAAGAATCCAGGTGAAGACCAGGATCCCACAGACTGCATGTAGTGTCCTGCATAAGTCCAGCTGAAGACCTAGAGCCCATAACAATGCCTCCCACCAAATCCAACTGGAGGCCTAGAGCCCATGACAATGTCTCATACAAGCCTGTTTCATGGATCTGCCCTGAGAAGGCCCAAAGGTCAGTGGTGAAAGCTAGAAAGTCTGTGCCAACAGGATGAAATGTCCATGCTAGCAGGCTGAGGGATTTGCACTGGATCCAGGAGGTAAGAACTCAAGAACTGGAGCTCATTACCCCCAAAAGTACCACAGCCATCCTCAGTGACAGTGAGGTCTCAAATCCTCCAATGATGAGGAAATCCGAGTTCCCATCAGGAAAGCCAGTGTGACAAGCTTCTCCAGGAGACTGAGCTGTGCACCATCTTCCCCTCTGGAGCCAGGAAGTGATCCTCAAGGTGAGGACCAGAGTTCCCCCCAAGTGAGCAGTAGCCATCCTCAGTGACGAGGTCCTGAGTACCTCCTCTGACAAGAACAGCCAGGAAAGCCAGGATGACAAGGTCCTCTAGCAGAATAGCTCAAAAGAACCAGAAGCTCCCTAACAGCTTCACAGCAGCTTCTACCAGCTCCCAACAGCCTTCCAAAGAGCTTCTCCAAGCAGCCTCATCTTCTCCTGTTCTGCCTCTTATCTGCTGGCTACAATCCTCAGGTGAACCAACCAGCACCATGCTAGTTCAGTTCAGCTGGGTGTAACAAGGTGACCACCACTTGGCATCCACCACAGGGTCCAAGGCTCCAGCCACCATTCTTGAAAGTTGGAAAAGAGGTGGCTCCTGATGCGACCTTTGTGATTGTAGTTGAATGCTCAGACTTGCATTGCTGGGAAGGCAGAAAGTTTTTAATGATTATTCTGGCCTGCTGGGCCTCATTTCCTTCCATATCCTCAGTGGTCTATGAGCACATTTATGTTTGGCCATGTTGTCCTTGGAATGTGTCGGTCAGTTCACAGGTTGGGCATTTTTCAAAGTCTGAGTATGACAGCCAGATCCAAGTGCACCTTCCTCCTGGTTGGAAAGCATCCTGGCTTCTCTACCTCTTCTTTTTGCTTACTCACAGGGGTGAACCCTCTAGCAGATAACAGGGGGTACCCCCAAGGGCTTCTCTGAGAGCAGGCAGGTGGAAGATTCAGTCTGTTCAGCTCCTGGCTTCATGCTTCGGAAAAAGGCCCAAATTGTCAGCTAACTGGTACTGCTGGGGAGTATGAGGAGGCCTGAAAAAACCTCGGAAGATTTTGGAATTAGAGAAAGTCCTGACCCATCACCTTCTTCTGCTTTTCTTTCTTTTTCTTGGGTATCAGAAATCAGGACCTTGCCCTTGTCAAGAGGGTGCTTGTGCTGCTGAGCTGAATCCTCAGTCCAACCCACCACCTGCTATCCCATGAAGCTTAACAGAAAGGGACAGATAACAACAGTACAACAGGGCTGGATCAGGACCCAACCTCAGTGCCTAAGTAAGTCTCAGTGGCAGAGCCAACAGCAGACTCCCAGGCCCCTGGTCAGCCTTCTTTCCAGAGCACCCCGACTGTGGCAGTGGCAGAGAAAATCAAATGGCACGACATGTGGAAAGACCACAGCTCTCCCATTTCCAGCGTGCTGCGTCAGTGTCTCCCAGGCTCTTAAGGAAAATGTCCCGACCCATTACCTATGTCACCCACACTCGCTGCTCCCGACTAAATGCTTCTTCTCAGTGCCTGGTTATTTCCTAAGCTAGATAATCATACTAGCCTTAAAGTCCAAGTTGGTAGATTTGCTGAATATAGAGCAATCTTTGGATAACAGTTTTCAAAGAAAGTAATTCAGTCTTTCAAATTTCCAACCTGCAATACAATCTCAGAGCCGATGGGGAATTCTAAAGAGGAAAGACTGGATTCACAACTGAAATTCTCAGGAAGCGGTATCAGCTAGCAGTATCAGCTCGGTATCCAGAGCTCCCCACTAGAGAAGACAGAAAGAGCCCGAGTGCAATTTGGTCTCCATCAAACACCAGGATTGCGACTGGGATCATCCATTCTGAGAGAAGCCAAACGACATGCACAAGCTGATGCATTTAGCAAAGGCAGTTGGGTTGCATTCATCTTGAAGCTGGTATTTTTATCTCAGGACTTTTTTAGATTTATCCCAGAAACCCACGTAGATACTTGAGCAATAATTACATGAGGTGGACAGTTATATACAAAAAGATGGTAGCAGCTGTCGGGCCCAGGGGAGACAGTGATTCCCTAGCTAACCCCTGGTCTTGTGGAGAAGTCCTATGCCGAGCCCATGGGGGAGACTCTGGGCAGGGCCAGAGGAAGTGGAAGGAGGGAGGGAGGGAAGGCAGCTCATTGGAAAAACTTCCAGGGGTGGGAGACACTTGTGGAAAAACAGATAATGTTCTGGAAAAAGATTCAGATGGGAAGGGACTAAAGAGGATTAGCACTCTGCTGGATGCCAGGCATTGCGCCCAGCACAATGTCCCTTCCCTCAGACAGGACCCAGACCCCTTGAGCATCTTTGCCTCAAAGAAGGGTTATTAGGGCGGAAACAGGAAGGAAAAAATGAAACTTGTTTCAAAAGTTTGGACCCTGGAGGCAATCATGACATAAAAACAGAAAGCACGGGGGTCAAGAGCCATGCCTCCTAACACAGCGCAAGGAATGGATGGAGTCAAAGAAGTGCTCAGGAAAGCCCCTGTCCCGGCCCTTGCCCCTGCCCCAGTCAGAGATCCACAAAAGTTAGAGATGTTTGAGAACATGGGGCCCTCGCCCCAAAATCCTCTCCCAAAGGACTTAGGGTTTCTCCATAACCATATCCACCCTCCCAAGTTGGAGATATCGTTTCTGCCAGCTGCCAAAATGAGGGCTAGAAATAAACTTTGTGGAGTAAAGCAGTGCATGCTACCACATTGTCTGTCTGTCTGCCTGCCTGTCTGTCTCTATTCCTTCCTCTTCTCTTTCTTTCCTTCTTTCTTTCATTTTTTGACTCATAGTGAACCTCCTATCTCAGCCTCCCCATGCTGGGGTTATAGGCATGTGCCACCACACCACACTGGTTTTGGGATTGCATGGTGTGCCTGGGGTTCTGGGGCCAGCATGGCATGCGGTACTGGGGATTGAACACAAGTCCTTGCACTTGTCAGGCAGGCCCTTAGACTACTGAGCTATCTCCCTAGCCACCACATAGTATCTAATCCTAACAACATCACTTAGAAAGGGTTGTGTCCCCAGACACAGATACATCAAACAAGGCACAGAAAAGCGTCACAAGTCAAGCACTAATTCCTACAGTGGTTCCACAGTTACACGATGAGCCCCAGGTAAATCCTAGATACTGTAAGGACATTTGTATTGATTGTCTCTTGCTGCATGGTGAATTGCAGGACAATGGCTTTAAACACGTCTACTGATTGGTCTGACATCTGGCATGGAATAGCTGGGTTCTGTGCTCTGGGTGTCATGGACTGAAATTGAGGTGTTGAGTGGCTGCGATGAGTCATTGCCAGGAAGCTCCAGGGAAATACGTGCTTCTAAACTCCTTCTTTTGGCACAGAGCAGTTCCTGTGAGACCAAGGCCTGGTGCTCTTTCTGGGCATCAGCGAGCATTACTGTGAACCTAGAGGCTGCTCCTATTCCTGGCCGTGAGTCCACCTCCAACCTTTTCACTCTGCTTCCTTATCTGCGACCAGGTGGAGAAAACTCTGCTGCAGATCCTCTATGGTTGGGCTGACCCCATCTATGGTCAGATCACTTGCTGTCTCAACCGCAGCTGCACGCTTCCTTAGGGCAGTACTGGGTGGATGTTTGCGTGACTGTGAGAGAAGTACATGCACGTTAGGGACTGCTTATCCCAGGGACACATGCAGCTTAGACTCTCTCCCAGCGCTCTGTTGGAGGAAAATGGGAAATAAGGTAGGGAGAGGCTGACTAAATAGCTCAGCGGATTAAAGTGCAGGTTTAGGCAGATGCAGGCACTGGGAGTTCAAACCTCTGGCCTGATGTGCCGGCCCCACCGCTGGGGCACACTGAGAGGGCAATTGAGACGGGGCATAGTGGCGCATGCCTGTAATCCCAGCACTTGGGAGGCAGTAAACAGGAGGATCACTACAAGTCTAATCTACACAGTGAGACCCTGTACACCCTGTCCTAAATACTACTACTAATAATAGTAATAATAATAATAAGGCAGGGAAGGTGGATTTTGCATTCCAGTCATAGAGCCAGACCATTAACAAGTGCATAAACAAACAAGAAAGGTCCTTACAGGCCCTGGCCTGTGACATGGTGAGGCATCGCTTCACCTGTGTTTTCACACAGGGGGAACCAACAGCAGGTTGGAGCCACTTCTTTCACATTCAGGCACACACAGGCCATCGAGCCAGTGGAGGCTGCACCAAGAGTAAGCCTCCAAGTCCTGGGCGTCTCCAGGGCTGTCTCCCTGCTGCTGGACTCCCCTGTATCCACCTCCGGCTCTCAGAGGCCACCAAGAGATCTCCAATCTGAGAGCAAGGACTCTGTAGGAAGCAGAACCCTGCTGTGCCCGATCCCTGACCACAGGCTGAACCAGGTAATCCAGGAGTGGGGTGTATGGGATACCAGACAAGTGTGCTACAGAGCTCCACAGCTAAGGAAATCCAGCTTTGACAGGGAGCCTGAGGGGGCTGGGGAGATGGCTCAGTAGAATAAGGGCTTCCCTGGCAAGTGCAAAAAAAGAGCCAGTGTTGAGGCCAAGTGTTAAATGATACAGGGCTGTGTCAGCCACCTCCTGCTGGGGTCTCCTGCCTGTCAGTCTCCTCCAGGGCCTCAGGAGCAGTCCTGCCAGGCTGTGCTGGAGCACGCTGCTGAACATTGGCTACTGCTGCTGTAGGCAGGGCTTCTGCACCTCCTGGTACTGCTGGGGGAAAGGAGGTCGGAGCTGCTGTTACCCAGCATGGAGTCAGGAGCCGGGCCTTCAGGAGAAGGTGTGTCTGGGATCAGAACAATGGCTCTGTTCTCTTCTGGACTTCTCAGGAAAAAAGTTTTGGAAATTTTAAATGCACATAAGAGATTCTGGCAGGAGGAACACGAGCCTTCTGAACAGGTTTCACTCTGAATGAAGGTCGAGATGATAGCTGTTATTTTAAACATCAAAGAAAGAACTGTGAGCAAAAGAGCCTGGGCTGGGTGCCTGCACAAGCCCCCACAGCCCCAGAGCCTCTGGCACATATTGCTTCTCTGAGAAAACACGCCTGGGGAGAGCAAGGCCAGCCATTCCTGAGCGCAAAGATGCTGAATACCTAGGAGGAGAAGAGCCGCGCCTCTGTGGGAAACCAGGCTGCGGTGGGTCCTGTCGGCTGCATCTCCAGGGAGCCTGGGTCCAGCTGCTGCTCTCCTTGTTCACGGTTCCCCCCAGCCACGCCACCACGAAGGGTCACCTGAAGAAGCTTTCTCAGTGGGCTCCTCCTTCCTCTCTACCCCCAAACTGAATGGCCGTTCTCTACACAGAAGCTGTGAAATATACGAAGCTGAGGAACTGCGTCCCTGCTAAAAAACCCCTCGTGCCCCCTTTCGGTGCCACTATATTGAATTCCAATCTGTAGGCATGATGCTTTCTTATTGATTTTTCAGGAATTAAGTATTCCTTTTTTCTTTCTTTCTTTCTTTTTTTTTTGCCGAACTGGGGATTGAACTCAGGCCCTTGCTCTTGCCAAGGGAGCGCTTATTCTACTGAGCCATCTCCCCGGCCCCTTATTTTTATTTTATATGAGATGCTCTGAGGTACAATGTATATTTAATAAATCTCTTCCTGCTTAGATGTAGTTTGAATGCATTTTGACAAACGTATGCAGTTGTATGACCACAGCCGCAAACAAATGAAAATTTTGTGTTACTTCCGAATTTCCCTCGTGTCATTTTGTAGTCAGCCCTTTTCTCCCTTCTCAAACCTTGTGGCTGTGCCTTTTCCTAAGTGTCATATGAGACGACATGACGCTTAGACTTCTGTTTTGTTTCTTTCACTTTTCATAATGCTTTTCAGATTCCTTCCTGCTTTATGTGTATCAGCAGTTTGTTACTTTTTAGCACTGAGTAGTATTCCAGTGTGGGACTGTATAGAAGTTCGTCTTTGGATAGACAATTGATTCTGGATTGAGCACAAACACATGACAACTGAGTGCAGGAACTTACAGTGGTATGTTCTCATTTCTTTTAGGCAAATGTCTAGGAGCAAAATTTGTGAGTTTTATCTTAAATGTCTGTTTTTTAAAAAATTTATTTATTTATTTATTTGGTACAGAGTCTCACTACAAAGTTCACGCTCATAGTGATCCTTCTGTCTCAGCCTCCCCAGTGCTGGGATTACAGGCGTGCCCCACCATGCCTAGTTTCAGTGCTAGAGCCAGCATAGCACACAGCACTGGGGATTGAGCCCAGGTCCTTGCACTTGTCCAACAGGCACTTAGACCACTGAGCTATCTTCCAGCCTTAAATATATGTTTAGTATTATAAAAATTATTTTCTAATACAATGTGCTATTTTTCATTCTTACAAGCAATGTTTTTAAGTTTTAATCATTACATATGAACAGCAGTTTATAGTGTCAAGTGTTTGGATTTTTTTTTTTTAACCAGCTAAGTATGCACCTTACCTCATTTCCTCAAGGACTAGTGATACTGAGCACTCTGTCATGGGTGCAACGCTTCTCCAAGGACCTTGTTTATTGCATTATACATTCTATTATCAAATTACAAGGTTTTTTGTGTTTTGTAGATGGAGTCACTTTTCTGCTATTCATTCTACCCCTATTTCCAGTCTCATCCTTTTGGCTAGAATTTTTGTGGCTTAAAACTTTACTTGCGTATCTAGGATGCATTTCAAGTTGACTTTTGTGGATGGTGTGAGATAAGATTCAGGATTTTTAGGGGGTTTGGTTTATTTTCAAATTAATTTCTAGTTCATGTGTGGGCATCATTTTTTGGGTAGGCTATTCATTCAACAGCAGATGGCCATAGTGACATCCCCAAGAAATCAGTGGCCACAGGTGTGTGGGCCTACTTCAGGACTCTAGTCTCCACTCTGTCCCACTGATCTTTGTACACATACTCTACTCTTGACTCCTGTAGCTTTATAGCAGGACTTGAGACCACATGGTGAGACTGCTCTTTCTTTTCCCTCAAAATTGTTCTGGCTATTGTAGGTCCTTTGTTTTTTGCATATAAATTTTATCCTCAACTTGTGTGAATCTTTATCAAAAATATCCTGTTGAGATTTTGATTGAAATTATATCAAGTCCAAACCTCTATAACCATTAAGGAAATTAAATCTGTAGTTTAAAAATTTCCCACAAAGAAAAACTTTATGTCTACTTGGCTCCAATGGTAAAACTGAACAAATATCAAAGAACAAGTAAACCAATTGTAAACAAGCTGTTCCAGAATATAAAAGAGGATTTAGTACTTCATAAGTAAGTATTAAAATATTCCATTAAGTAAGGCCAACATTATTTGATTTTTAAAAATAAGAATAAGACATTATTAGAAAAAGAAAATTAAAGATTGGAACTCAACAACAGAGACATAAAAGAAAAATTTAAAACCTAAAGCAAATTCAGTCTAGACTTGGCCCCTAGCTTTCTTTCCAAAAGTTCCTAAAGCAGGTACAGCTATGAATCAGTACCAATTCACCGGACCCCTAGGACAGCTGGGGCCCCTAGGTCAGCCTCTTAGAATGACCTCCATTTATAACCTGCTCCTCCTCCTTGCCTTTCCCCTGCCATATGCAACAAAGGTCTCTCCAAGATTTTTCTCTTCCTTTATTTCTTCTAAGAAATTTGATGTCATCTCTCAAACTTGGGCGATTCTTCACGTGTGGGTGAAGTGATGGTTAATTTTATGCAGCAGCTTGAGTGTGCCTTGAGATGAAAGGCGACTGAGTAAATTTTTCAACATCATTTCTGGGAGTGTCTATGAGGGTGTTTGCAGATGAGGTTAACACTGAGCCATCAGCCTGGGTAAAGCAAGCCACCCTCTGCCATGTAAGCAGGCATCCAATGCAGACTAGTACAAATTAAAAGGCAAATTAAGGAAGGATTCTTTCTCTATGCGTCTGGGGGCATGCTACTCTTGTGCCATCTCACTCCAAGAGAGACATATGTCTCCATCCATCCATAGGTTGATGGTCTCCTGCCTCTGCTGTGGTGTGTACATGTACACACTACCTCCTATTGGCTCTGTTTCTCTAGAAAATCTGAACTTAACACAGATGGACTTCACACCCATTGAAGCCCTTGGTCTCTCCATGTGGCCTATGGTTTCGTTGTCTCTTCACTCGGGCCCCCATCCTGGACCTTCCAACGTCCTTCCAGCTACCACGTATGTCAGGCCTATGTGTCACTGGACAAAATTCTTTTTTTCCTCTGCTGTTCTCACAGCTTGGCCAAGATCCCTGGGACAAGAAGCCTTCCTAGGATCTAATTTAGCAGCTGTCATGGTTTAGCTCTAGACTGTTCCCCAAAGCCTCATGTGTCCCAAGATGTGGCATTGGTCAGGTGGCTGGATCACGGGGCAATGTTCCTGAGCAGCGGATCAACTGAGGCACCTGGAGCTGACTGCCTGGAGGGGAACGCAGCACCCTGGGGCACAGCTGGTGGCGAGCCTCTGTCCCAGGCTCAGCCCTTTGCTGTCTGCTCTGGTGGCTGAGACCTGAGCACTTCTCCTTCACTCTTCCCCTCATGGCGCCAGTCTCTGCCTGGCAGCGGATGGTGGACTAAAACTACAAGGGAAGTAAACCTCTCCCTTAAATGCAAGGGTCAGATGTGGCATCCCAGGGATGAGGACGTGCCTGAGGCAGTGGCCTCTCCACTAGATCCCAAGTTCTATGCCTTTCTCTAGTATGTCTCCCACAGTTGATAATTTTGGTTTGTTCATTCTTGTCGCTTCTTAATGATGAGAGCTACGCTTCATCTGCTTGGGTCCCCAGCATCTAGCATAGCCCTTGGCTCCTGTCATACACCTAGAGTTGTTGGTTTAAAAAAGTAGTAGTTGATACATCTCAGCCATTTTAAGAACCCAGAGCTACCAAGGTGCCCAGGAAAGGGGGTCAGAGGAGGCTTGAGTGGTGAGGAGACAAACTTATCTAATTTAGCTTCCATACTGCCATGAAGTTATTAGCATTCTTAACAAGAGGAACCTAGATTGGCCCCTTTTGATATGCTGGGTTCAGTGGGGACCATTTCACTGAGACTCATGGCACTGGCAGCTGCTGCATCCTCTTGTACTCTTGGTTTCTTAATCATTTAAAGCCCTAGACACAATGTATGTATGTATGTATGTATGTATGCATATATGTATGTAATATATATATATATATATATATATATATATATATGT
>NDGM011093155.1:0-11766 GCA_002564305.1 Octomys mimax
TTGGATTAAAGTTTGTTCATAGGATTTCTTTCTTTCTTTTTTTTTTGGAACCAGGGATTGAACTGAGACCCTTGCGCTTGCTAGGGAAGTGCTTATTCCACTGAGCCATCTCGCCGGCCCTTGTTTATAGGATTTCTTGAAGTAAAACATGACCGATTAGTCCAAAGTTATTTGAGCAGATACATACAATATAAGTGAAATTTTAAATTTTTAAACCACTATGTGTATTTTATAATGAATCTTTAAGTATAATAAGCAAATGGTCACTTAAATATGTTAACTCTAACTTAAGTAAGCACATCATATTTCTAAAATCATATGGAAAATACACGCACATTACAATAGACTGCTGCCTTAATAATCAGCACGGTTATTACTCAGCAAGAACGTTGTAAAATTACATTCTCATTTGTATTCTTATGAACACAGCTCCCACGAATAATCTTGTAACATAGGCACAATTATCTATGAGAAAGATTTTTTGAATTTGTAATTACTTGTGCAAAACATGCATTTGGTTGTCAATTTAATGTTATCAAATTATCCTGTGGAATCCTGTCCCTTTACATATGCATGTCTTAAAAGCAAATATTCTCCCAACCACCTACTATGTATTTTTTTATCTGAAAAGGCCTTTGTTATTCCCCAGGGTAAATAAGAGTTTTTTCTGCAACATCATCCTCTTAAACAACAGAGAAAAAAGTGAAACTGCTTAGTAAATTCACTTTCTTCTTACTGATGATCCAAGAGAGTAGAGAGATGCGATATCCCAATGGACAAATGGCTCACAGTTGGCTCTCCTCTAACTTGTGAAGCAGTGGTATTTGCTCATTTCTTATTTCCTTGTTCTATGAGTAAAACAAAGCTGTGACTGAAGACCAGAATCAAACAATTTTCCGGACTACTATAAGTATGGTGGTTGTCAAGGTTTGGGGTTTTTGCAAGAGGAAAAATATAATACAGGACACATTTTATAATGTTAGTTTATAACGAATCACATAAGAATAATACACAACAAGTACAGGAAATCTATCCACACACTAAATACTGAAGACTCCAGCTGACAGCCTGAATCTTAATATCCTGCATGAGTCCAGCTAAAAACCTACAGCTCATAACAACGTCTCCCACAAGCACTGCTGGAGGCCTAGAGCCCATGACCATGTCTCATGCGGATCTGCTTCAAGGATCTGTGCTGGAAAGGCCCACAGGTCAGTGGTGGATGCTCGGAAGTCTACCCCAATAGGATGAAGGACCTGTGCTAGTAAGGTGAGGGATCTGAACTGGAGTCAGGAAGTGATGCTTAAGGTGAGCACTAGAGCTTCCCCAGACATAGCACAGCCACCCTCAGCAATAGTGAGGTCCTGAGCTCCTCCAGTGATGAGGGAAGCTGAGTTTTCATCAGGAAAGCCAATGCACAAGCTTTTGCATGAGGCCGAGCAGCGCACTATCTTATCCTCCAGGGACAAAGAACGATGCTCGAGATGAGGACCTGACCTCCTCCAAAGTTCATCAGCAAAGCCAGCATGATGAGGTCCTCCAGCAGAACAGCCCAAGAGCACTAGCATCTACCAACAGCTTCTCCAAACAGCATCCCTAATAGCATTTGGCAGCTTCTCCTGTTCTGCCTTTATGTTGCTGGCAACAATCCTCAGGTGGGCCTCCCGCATCCAGCACCATGGTAGTTTAATTCACCTGGTTATAAGAAGTTTACCACCAGTTAGCTATCCACCATACTGGCTTACTGGGTTATAGTAGGTCTCACAAGAACAATCAGAAACTGGAACTTCATTTGGACATTTCAGAAATCAGACTGTATCACTTTACCTGAGAATGAGTCAGATCTGTGAGGTGACTCAAAATAGCTACATGAATAAGGCTCCCTTCCTCAGACTTTAGTCAGCTATTAAGTAGTAATGAAAACTAAACCTGATGCACGGACTAAAGATGGTAGCTTATTTGAATTTATGTCTTTTAGTAAAGACAAACATTCAGAAACCACACTACATAGAAGACAAGGCTTTGTCTAGTATAAAGTTAATAGAAATACAATTAGATTCTCTTAAAGGAATCTTACATGAACCTGTGATAAACTTATAAAGCAACATAAACCATTGAAAAACAAAGAACTTTCTGCTCTGAGCAGTGTTACAGGGTCACCATAATGCCAAAAGTGCTACCAGCTCAATCACTGGAAAGAAGAGAACTACCAACAATGTGATTACTTCATTGCAGGCACACTACAGCAGAAGTGAGAAGGGCAAACGTCAATCTTATGCATAATATGTTTTCAAATCAGCTTAGTTTTTGTTGGTGGTTTAGTTTCATCAGCCATAGCTAAGTTTTAAAATTTCATCTTGCTTGTTTCCTTCAATGTTAGTAAATTCCAGTTTCTCGCCATGTATCCAAATTTTAAGACTTCATTATATCTGAACCTTCAATTTTCTAAAACATTCCCCCAAGTTCCTAGATACTTTGAGGATGAATTACTATGTTAAAAGATTAATTTTTCCAGAGGGAAAAGTACTATCTCTGATCCCTAATCTCTGTGGGTGAATTTAAATTCAGTGGTGTTAGGCCTCTTTATACCTGACCCATGATGTAAATGCCCATTATTCCTCTGGTATTTATGTTACTGAATACTTTGGTGTACTCAGCTACTATCAACAAGTCCCACCTATGGTCTAGTTTTATTGACACACTAGAACAGGTGGCATTGAGAACCTGAAACAAAGCAGAATGTGTTTTCAATGCAAACATTCTCTGCCTCTAAGTACAGAATTAAATTCATTAGGGGGAGCCAGCAGGTACGAAGAACACAAACTAGATAAAGGAATAAATAAATAGGTTGGAAGGAAACAATGAAGGAAAGAGACAGAAAGATGCAACTATCTAAAGATATCACAGATAATATGTCTGCACTTTTTTCATTTTCTTTTTTGTATTTACTTATTTATCTTGTAACTCTTATTTATCTTGGAAATTTATCTTCTGAACTATGTTATGAGAATTTTTCTCATATCAAATGTTTTCTTTCAACTTCATAGAGTGGTTTGTGAACTTCTGCTTGGGAATTATTTGTATTCCCAAATGGAAGCATTTGGCAAAATTTTGCTTCTATTTGTGAAATCTACACTGGGTGACAAACAGGCATGGCTGTTTTTCCCAGAATCATGCAATGAGTTAACTTCAAGAACTGAGGAAGGACCCAAGTATTATGAGGCATTATGAAGAATGCATAAAATCCGTCATATAGCTGTCCTTTCTTCTTGTCAGAATCTTAATTGTAGATATTTTAAAATTTCTATTTTCTCTATATAATTAATTCTATCATATCTTTCTTAAAAAGAGATATGTGATTATTTTTAATATATCTTTGAAATGATAGTTTCAGGTAAAGAATCCTCACATTACTGAGTACCTGCACATATATTATCAATTTTTCTAAAAAGCTACTGCTCTGGTATTTTCCCATCTAGTGTTTAACTTTCCACTTAAGAAGGTGGAGGGTTCTAAATTTATTGTTCTCAATTTAAATTTCCACATTTATTTTCAAATGATAGAGAAATACATCTGGTTTCTTGATAATCTGTGATCTACAGATTGGATATGCTTTAGGGGAAAATCTAGAACCATATTATATTTAAAAATTAAAAGGTTTAAAGCACTAAATATAAAAATAACATATAAGAAGATTTAGGCAACACCAGATATAAATATTACTTATTAATTATCATAGAATGAGTAGAGTTCTTTTTTGTTTGTTTTTGGTGGTACCGGGGATTGAACTCAGGTCCTTGCATTTGTGAGGCAAGCCCTTATTCCACTGAGCTATCTCCCCAGCCTGAGTAGGGCTTTTTAAAATGTAAATAAATCACAAATTCAATATTTGATATATGTGACTACACATTTTGATATATTAAAGAGAATACCTTCTTATGGTATTTATATAGCAAAGAAAATAATTAGAAATTCTGAGGCTTGGTAGGAACATACACTCCTTTTCTGGATGTCTCCCTGGACAAAAAAAGCACTCTACTGATGTTACATGCTCAGCCTCTCTCCCTGGCAAACAAAGGAGCACCTCCTCAGCTGCTGATTTGGGGATGGATAAACTCAGCAGGCTTGGTTCAGATGCCTTCTCTTTCCTCTGCCCGCAGGACCCCATGCAGAGAACACAGGCTCCTCTCAACAGCTGCGCAGTGGGTTTTTATTGCTGTGGTCTGAGTTAGAGCTTTAGGCTTCCAGTCACAGAGGACATGTTTGGAAAGCATTTTAGCGTTAGGGATCATGAATGTTGCTTAAATGCTGACTATAGTTATGAAGTAAAAATGATTAAATTTTCTGATGGCTGAGATAAGGATTCAATAAAAATGGAGAAATCAAAAATAATTCACAAACTTCCAAGCAAATGGATGAAGTCATAATTTAATGGGATTTGAAGACCGCAGAAGATACATATTTGAAGTGAATAATTGTTAATTTTGTCTGTTCTAGTTAAGTTTCATTTTCCAATTTGACAATGCAGTACAGCTACCTGGAGGATATGACAGATCATGGATTACATTGACCATGAAGGAAGAAAGAACAAGAGTACAAAAAGAAAAAGTGCAAGCTGCTGGGGTCAGACAAGGATAGCCTTTTGGCATAAATGAGGACCACTTAGGAGCAATAGTGAGGAGACTGAAACCATATAAAGACATAATCTTTAAAGAATAAGGAGAATGATATGCTGGCCTACAATGAATACTCTGATACAGGGTAGTAGGCATTATATTTTGAATAGCATGAATTTTAGTTCCAGAGGGTTTGGTCAGGAGCACATATAGTGAGTGGTTGGGAAACTGTGAAGCACAACAAGGACACCTGCCTCTTCTCTAAGTTGATTACCTATGGGAGAAGGACATGACAATAGCCACTGCTGAGGTGGAAACCAAAATGGATTTACTTCAGTTATTCTTTGCAAATTCTCTCAGAGAAAAAAGTAGCACATTCCACCTTCTGTGGTTCACCTAAATACTAAAACCAAACTTACTCATTTACTACAACAAATGCCAAGAAAGAGAATTAGCAAAATAAACAATATTTCAAATTTTTAACCATTGTCTAAATTGTTTCCTTGTGCTATATATATAGTCTAAACACTGTTAAAGTAGAGTATACAGTTCATCTCATTGCTTGCCCTTGTCTTTGGCCACATTCCCTTAAGCCATCCAGAAAATTTCAGTGTTCACTTAAAAAGCTTCCATCCTCAAGAACTGAATCCTCATCACTTCAAGAAGGCGTTATCTTTCTATTTCTACATGAAACATAACTATGAAGCATATACATCAGCTTTACTTTATTCTTTTTTTTTTTTTTTTAGTCTTAATTTAGTTCACTATGAGAAAAGGCAATTCTGAGGTGATAAATTTACAGGAAGCTATGTTAGAAATTAATACACAGTCAGAGAGGGACTGGGCCTTCACAAAAGTCAGCATAAAAAAAAAAAAAAAGATAGCAGACAAGGTGCACCTGAAGAAGGCTAGGCCTCAAGATAAAGATGTGAAGACCAGGCCTGCAGCCTCCCTAACAGAGAAGCAGTAAGTTGAGATTATTCTGTAATTAGCATTGTCTGGGCCAGTGAAGTCCAAACAAACTTGAGTCTCCCAGGTGGGTGGCCAGAGCATCCAGACCCACTCCTTCCCAAAAATGCCTTTGGTTTTTCATGTATTCTTGTTGTGTAACTCATTTCTCTATAGCATCAGTTTTAGCCAAGCAGCTATTTTTGTGATCTGATGGGTTGATGAGAGTTTGAACCATACTGTACTCACAGTAGGCCTTTGCTGTATAAATTACCCTTGACAAAAGGCACTGGTATCCACTCTCACCACTTTTGGGAACCCCTCCCCCAGGTCCTTCTTCTCACCTTATTTCCAATAAAATTCTCCTAACTTCTTCCTTTGGTCCATACCAACTTCATTCCTTTGGGACCACAAATTCGGCACATCTGACATAAACAGGTTGGAAGCTAAGGAGCTCAAGACCAAGGCACACACAGAGGGCAGGGAGCTCACCATCAAGGCACACACAGCATGTGAGTCAGGGAAAGACTCCTTTTCTGGCTCATAGACAGTAATGGCTAGTTGTGTCCTTTCGTGATACAAGAGACTAAGTTGAGGTCTGTTTTCTGATTTCACTGACCCCATTCATTAAGTCTCTGACTTCAATAAGCTCTGAAAGGTCCCATCACCCTGTAATCACCTGTTTTAATCACCTATGTATTGGTGATTAAAATTCACAGTATGGATTTTGAGGAGAAACATGCAGACTAATAGATTCATGTACAGAAGGGCAGAACTGTCCTCAGGGCTGCCGTGAATGTATTTTGTACATCTTTTCCTAGAAAGACTAATATCCACCGGAATATGAAAATTTCTGGACAGTCACTAAGCAAAAAGCATGTAAGCTTAAGCAAAGCATGGCCAAAATAGAGCTGCCACTGAACCCCTCTGCAGTTTCCTGTTAGAAGAAGATTACCTCAGCACAGGGAGGTAGGAGTCCGGCAAAAATTAGCATTAAAAGTGCTGCAGAACATTTCATTTTAGTATTGAATGCCTAAACTGACTCTCCTTTAAAAATATTACTAAAAAACCTTTACCTCTGACACTTTAGTGAATTATTCACCACTGAATATGCTCTCATTTGAAAATAATTTACCCCCTTCTAATCTGCCTATCCTTAGTTAATTCATAGGTCTGTAATGTTACCTCTAAGCCGGTAGAAGGGACATATTCTTCCTGACACTTCCCAAATGTGTTCTCAGGAACAACACAACAGTAGCCTGAATTCGGTCATGAAAAGATTATTTAAGGGCAGAGACTGACAAATATAAATTTCCAGAAGGAAAACAACATAGAACACATGGAAAAGATCAATTTCTGAACGGAGCTGTCTTTACACATCCTGTCAACGTCTAAGTACCCATCCTTTTGTTGTTCTACAGACCTGATTTAAAACCATCACAATACTTTCCTGTATTGCCAATATATAATGACAGGTCTTGTTACACAGTTCAGGCTGACCTTGAACACACAATATAGCCCAGAATGGTCTCAAATTGATGGCTATCCTCCAGGTATGGCTTTTCAAGTGCTGGGAGTACAGACACGTGCTGTTACACTATTATATCTTAGGAAGTCCTTTAAGTGAGCCTCTTTCCCCTCCAATCATGCCCTGTCCTGACATCAAACTCATCTTCCTGAAACTTAATTCTCCATGCCTCCTTCTCCACGAAGAATTTTAATGTTCTACCTAGGACACCACATGAATCCTATACTCCTTAGACTCCTACAATCTTGCTCTTCTCATTCTTCTCCATCTTGCCTCAAGACATTTACTAGTCATACTGAACAGTCTTTTTAACCTCAGTTACAGTCACAATACTTATTTGCTTTCAATCCATGATCTTTGAAACCCGAGCATTTGAAAATGCCCTTTTCTTCTAGCCTGTGTATCCCAATCTCATCAGTCCTTGACACTCAAGCCCAAATGTGCACTCCTCCATGAAAACCGGCCATGTGTCTTCATCAGTAAGGAGTACTGCATCACCCGAGCTGTCGCTCAGTGGCAGCTCTCCGGAGCTCTTGCAGTGTTCTAATTTTAGTGCATTTGGTGAGTATGTGCATTTTCTTTCCTTTATAGATTTTCAGCTCCTTGTAAAGAGTTTACTACATATCATACGTACATATATAGGTCAAACAGCTTTCACATAATAGATAAAGAAAAAAAACCTATAAATTAATTTCTTAAACTTTATACATCTTATATGAAAAGTATTTCAGGTCATATTTATTTACCACCAGGTTTGAAAATACGAATCATGTTACATGAATAAATGAATGAATACTGACATTGGTTATACCTTTTGAAAGATTCCCCCAGAGAAGTAATATTTTTGCAACTATTAAATAAATGGAATAGCATAATCAAGAAAAATGCAGGGGTCAGGGACATAGCTCAGTAGAATAAATGCCTGCCTGGCAAGCGCAGGGTCCTAAGTTCAATTCACAGTACCACAAAAGAAAAAAAAAGAAAGAATGTTTAAATAAAAGAACATTCAAGAATTAATTTTTAATGTATTTCCTTAAGAGTATGAATAAAAATCAATGCAAAATATTTTATTAGTGATGGTGGACTCTTTACTCTTGTGTTTTAAACTCATGTTTATGTTTATTATGTACTTTAAGCTATTTTATGATTAAAAATTAAAAAACATTAGTATGATATTTCTAATTATCTCATTCGCAGATAGTTTTCATCTTGTACTTTGCGATCTGATATAGGATTGTGTCATTTGATGAAGAACAATCAACGATTTGACATTCTGTTAGAACACACATTTTGCGGACTGTCCACAGAGATCCTTACTGAATACACGTACAGGACAGCCGAGGGATACATATTTTCCATATATCCAACTGTTGCTTTCCTTACACAGTTTACAGACTCACTTTGAGACATGAGGTTTGTGTCGAGCCTGCTGTCATTCCTAAATGCATCCCTTGGTTCCCAGCTCTCTGCTCCTACTCAGTCTCTTATCCACGATACTCTTTAATTCTTATCTGTTCTGCCTACTCCCCCATTTCCTTTCCCTTCACTGGGAAGTCCTACACTAGTACATTCTTACTCAGTTCTGAGCTGTGATGAACATCATAGTAAATATGTATATGTCTTCAAACATCACTTCTGTATACTGAAACAATTCAATATTCCTTCTTCTAGTTTTTTGAAATAGGCAGTACTATGTCACTTTAAAAAAATATTTATTTATTTGGTACTGGGTCTTACCACACAGCTCAGACTCATAGCGATCCTCCTGTCTCAGCCTCCCCAGAGCTGGGATTATGCGTATGTGCCACCACGCTCAGTTTCAGCAGTACTGGGGATGAGCCTGAGTCCTTGTGATTGTCAGGCATGTACCTAGACTGCCAAGCTAGCTCCCCAGCCCATCATGTCACTTTTTATAGTGGCCCTATGTAATAGCACACCAGAGTGCCGTACTATTATCTAACTCAGTGCATATTTACCAACCTTTTTCCCATATAACCTCCCCCCCAATCTCCTGTGGTAATCACATTCTATTCTTCCCTTCCGTAAGATCAACTATTTAAATTCTCACATAGCAGTAAGATCCTGGGGTACTTTCTTTCTGTGCCCACCTTACTTTCCTTAATAATCTCCTATAACATATTAGTTGTCACAAAGGATAGGATTTTATCATTCATAGTTGATAAATATTTGTGTATATATTTACTATACTCTTTCATACCTCTTTTTCAAAGTGAGCATTAGCCCATTTTATTCAAATCTCAGTTCTATGAGGTGGCGGTAAACTTACACACCTTCTCTGACAGCTAATTTTCCTTCTGGAAAATGGCAATAAGAGGAGCACCCACTCTGATCATGGTTATGAGTGGTCAATGAAGCACAATTAATAAAAACAGCCCTAGTGCGCATCATGTAATGAAATAGTAGGCTCCAAAACTGTTAAGCCGTAGTGAAATTATTTTAACATGTCTGTCTCTTAGGACTTTAAAGAAAATTCCAGAACATGTTATTGTGCTTTTCATGTTTACATCATGGAAACTACCCTCATTATTCACTTAAAGTTTATAACTGAATTTAGACAATCAGATTAGAATAAAAACCAAGTGTGTACTCTGAAAGCCCTCATTTTGCTAAGTTCTACTTAATAGAACCTCAGTGGATTTGTTTTCACAGTTTTATAAAAATTAGAATTCCTCATGAACTATAGTAGAACTTCCAGCATATTAGAATATCCATCTTGTCATTAACACTGAGAACTGCAGTGTATGTACAATGAGTTATTGTTTGAGTAACTGCTGAATGCAGCGCTGCTTGACGAGGGCCAATCAGCGAGTGTAACAGAAACAAACAGAGCCACGAAGCACAGGTGCATGGATCCACTGGCCATTATTCACCCTGACTGCAGGAACACTTTATTTTCACTTAAAATTAAATGAAAATTCAAAATCCACATGATGATAATACAACTTTAATGTTCAATGCATACAGTTTGAAATTTAGTGTCATATCCTATTTTTATTTGAGAAAAGTATCTTATGAGCTTTTAATATGATTGATTATATGTAGTTTCAAGAACATACACAGGGGGCCTGCCCCTTAGCTCAGCTATTTAAGTGGCTGCTTCAACAAAGCCGTCAGGCTCAGGTTGTTGTGGTTCGATCTCCAGAACTCAAGCCAGCTAAACCTGCCCTAAAGGCATTCTGAGCCAGCCAAAAAAAACCAACCAAACAAACAAAAAAAAAAAAAAAGCCTTCTGCCATTTGGGGCCAGGGAGATGGCTCAGTAGAATAAGCACTTCTCTGGCAAGTGCAAGGGCCTGAGTTCAATTGCTGGCTCTGCCAAAAATAAACAAAAAATTTAAAAAACCGTAATTTGTTAGAAATGATCATTTAAATTTTGTGATTTAATAAATTAAAACATTTTGAACAATTTGTTTATTGTACTAAGTCACCTAGGTACTTTGTCACATATGCTTTTACATAAATTTAATGACTATACATATACACTGACAATGCTACCTTGAGATCATAATGTTAAGTAAAATGGGTAGGACACATAAGCTTAAATACTGTGCGGTTTCTCAGACAGTGTTTATATATATATATAACCCAAATGTAAATAAACAAAATGTACATAAAGAACAAAATAAGACACCATCAGATATAACAAGACAGATTTTGTTCAAATGTTGAAGACAATTGAGATGGAAGAGAAGGGCGATAAGGCAAATTAGGAGAAAAAAAGAATGAAGATATGTTATGCACATGTTTCAACTGCCCACTAGCAAAGTATTCAATGCAAACATGCACTATTAAAAAATAAAAGCAAAAAAATAAATAAATAAAATAAAAAATAAAAGCACAAAAAAATTTAGAATCTATTCAGAAAATTTAAACACAATACTTACAACTTAAAATAATCTTTAATTTGTCACAAAATCCATCATTTATAACACATCTTTCATTTACAATTCATCAATTAACACATTCAATCTATCTGAGGCTTTTATTCAAAGTACTATGTCCTTGAGTCTAACATTTTAATTTCTTTTTCAATTGTAATCATATCATTCCCCATTGGTTGCCAAAATATACTTTTTAAAAAACCCTCTGAAGAAGCATATGCATAAAAGTGTACTTTTCCATTCTACTCTTCTTCATACATTTGAAGACACATGGCAGCACTGAATAAAATACAAGATACTGGAAAATTGTAGCTCATTAACATTCAGATCAGGTGAGATAATGAATGATTTCCAAACTTCTCCTTCATGCGAAACTGAGGGTAGTAGACAGCTTTTTAAGAATGTTGTATTTAAATTTGCTCCAAAATTAAAATACACACAAACACATCGTGTGGTGGAAAGTTGCCAAATATACTTGCTTAATGGAGCTGTTTATATTGAAGGAAGCATTTGGCAGAGGTTGGCACATTTAATAAGTACTCTGTTTATGAGATTGAAAAGAGATTTTTGAGAGCTCCTCCCAGCGCTGGAAATTTTCTTGATGGAAAAAAAAAACAACAGTAAAGCAACACAAAACCATTTGCCATGTTCCATTGCAACCCCATGCCACCCCAAAAAACAGAACCGGCTTCTCCCCGACCCCGCCCGCGGAGTAGGATTTTCTTCCGAGTCCCAGGTACCCCAGACCCACCCCCACCCCAGCTCCGGGGCAC